>PIJE02002513.1:30698-58198 GCA_002895965.2 Coryphaenoides rupestris | reverse complement strand
ACTATAAAGGATGAGGCACGAATGTGTGAGGGTAGTGGTGTTGGTTGTGGTGTGTGTGTGTGTGTGTCTGTGTGTGTCTGTGTGTGTGTATGTGTGTGTGTGTGTGTGTGTGTGTGTGTGTGGGGGTGTCAGCTGCCAATGTTCTTTCATTCTCGTAGCAGCAGACACACACACACACACAGACACACACACACACACACACACACGCTCGCTCGCCCCTGTGTGAGAACACGGCTGATTTACTCGCCCCTCACTTCTTCCTCTTCCTCTGCTCGCCTGCTCGGCTAATTGGCCGACCGCCTTCACACACACACACATTTCCCTCTAATTTAGCATTTGCTATGCCAACAGTAGCCGAGGCGCGGAGACAGGAAGACATCCCCCCCCCCGCCCTCTGACTGAAGCCACCATTAGCTTTCCATCACCACCTTTGTCTGTGCGCGTGCGATATGATAAATTAGCTTTCGTTTGGTTTTGATAACCAATTGTCCGTGATTCAACCTTGCTTTTGGACGGATAAGGACTGTTGTTAAGTGAGACAGTGGAGCATATAAGTGGTTGTAAACAAATATGGTATATAAACAGTGGCCCCTTTTTTTTTGCATGCTTGCACCCATGCACCCATGCACCCATGCGTGCGGCACAAACATGGAAGAAGATGAAAAAAACGTGCAAACGCAAAGTGCAATAGACGTGCAAGTGCATGATGGGTAATGCAATAACGCATTGCAAAACTCCAAAGTCATCCAGTTTGCTCTGATCATGACAATTAGTCGTGAATTATCACCGGACTCTGACAGACGTTCCTTGTAACTCTCTTTTATTTCCACCCCTGCGCTAATCAACGGCGCTCATTACAGACGCTGATTAAACTGCAGATTAGCCGGCAGCGCCTCGACCAGCGGCGCGCTCAATATCAATTAAGCCAATTAAGGCGAGCATCCGGCGCCTGCGCGTCTCCCCGCGCAATCCGCACGCTAGATAGAGCCACTTATTAGCTCGGAAAACTGGGAAAATACCAATAATCAACCGCTATGGAGAAGAATGAAGGAGCCCAGGGGTAACCAACTGCATTTGGGTTATTTCATTATTTTTTTTACTCCCATGTTTGATTCGCAAATTTGATTGCGGATTCGACCCATGATAAGCAACCGAGATCTGCACTTTGCTGCACCAGCATGGACTTTTTTTTTTTTTTTATTATTATTTGCACGATTAATGATTTAATGTATGGCAAATTAAAAGAATCATAAATGCATGGGAAGGGATCTAACCTTATTAAACATGAAACTGTTTCACAGCATTTGTTAACATCTCTTCGATTAACCGCCTGTGTGCCTTTTGGCAACTCCAAAATTGTTTTGATCGTTAAATGTCTGAAGATAGTTTTTTTAATCTGTGGTTTATAAAATACTATGTAATTTGTATGCAGTTAACAAGTATTCAGTTCAGTGAGCCATTCAGACTGTGATTTAAAGTGAGTCATTGCAAAGATAATGATTGTTTTTCTTTTCTGAAATATGTCAAAATATTATTATGTCAAACAGCCTCTTGTTTCTGTATTTGTTTTCGTTATTTTTACATATTATTGAATGCAGTGTGATGACGAGGCTACACACATTTGTGATACCAAATTGCTGATTACATTTATTTATAGAGCTGTTTCTGTGCTAAATAAAAAAAATAATAATAATAATAATAAAATAATAATAATAATAATAATAATAATAATACAAATAATACAAATAATAAATAATAAATAATAAATGAATAGATAAATAGATACATAAATAAATAACACCCACTGAGAACATGCTTGACTTTGTGCCGAGAATACGGACGCAGCTCGCACTTTGCTCGTACAGGGACCGAATGGCACGTACCAACGGGTGTTGGACTCCGCCAAGGTTGTCCCTTGTCACCGGTTCTGTTCGTGATCTTCATGGACAGAATCTCAAGGCGCAGCCGAGGTGAGGAGAGTGTCCGGTTTGGGGACCTCAGAATTGCATCTCTGCTCTTTGCAGATGATGTGGTTCTGTTGGCTCCATCAGACCGTGACCTCCAGCATGCGCTGGGGCGGTTTGCAGCCGAGCGTGAAGCGGTCGGGATGAGAGTCGGCACCTCCAAGTCTGAGGCCGTGGTTCTCTGCCGGAAAACGGTGGAGTGTTCCCTCCGGGTTGGGAGTGAGTCGCTGCCTCAAGTGAAGGAGTTCAAGTATCTCGGGGTCTTGTTCACGAGTGAGGGCAAAATGGAGCGGGAGATGGACAGACGGATCGGTGCAGCGTCTGCAGTGATGCGGGCGCTGTACGCGTCCGTTGTGGTGAAGAGGGAGCTGAGCCGGAAGGCGAAGCTTTCGATTTACTGGTCCATCTATGTTCCAACCCTCACCTATGGTCACGAGCTTTGGGTAGTGACCGAAAGAATGAGATCGCGGATACAAGCGGCCGAAATGAGTTTCCTCCGCAGGGTGGCTGGGCTCAGCCTTAGAGATAGGGTGAGGAGCTCAGACATCCGGAGGGAGCTCGGAGTAGAGCCGCTGCTCCTCCGCATCGAAAGGAGTTAGCTGAGGTGGTTCGGGCATCTGATTAAGATGCCCCCCGGGCGCCTCCCTTTGGAGGTTTTCCGGGCACGTCCAACTGGGAGGAGACCCCGGGGCAGACCCAGAACCCGCTGGAGAGATTATATATCTCGTCTGGCCTGGGAACGCCTCGGGATCCCCCAGGAGGAACTAGAGAGTGTGGCTGGGGAGAAGGAAGCCTGGGGGGCCCTGCTTAGCCGGCTGCCACCGCGACCCGACCCCGGATAAGCGGACGATAATGGATGGATGGATGGATAAATAAAAAAATAAAAAAAATAAAAAGATGAATTAAATAATAATAATAATATTAATAATAATAAAAATAGATAAATAGATAAATAGATAAATAGATAATAGATAAATAGATACAAATACAAAATAAATGAATAAATAAATACAAAATAATAATAATAATAATAAAAGTACCACGAGGACTCTCGACTCTGTACGCATGCGCAACTGCGAGCAAGGCGCAGCGTCGTCCGTAGCGACGCAGCACTAACGTCACGCGTCGAGACACAGACACAGACACACCCACACCCACAGACACAGACACTCACAGACTAACAGACATGTCAGACCCCAGAATACGAGACGTGAAGATTAAGACCGGCGTCGTGAAACGGTGAGCAAAGCACGTTTATGAAATACGATCAGGTAATAATAATAATAATAATAATAATAATATGAAAACGCTAAGCTAGGCTAGGCTAAGCTAGGCTATCGTAATAACGTGTTAGCTTATCTTTGGGAGCTAGCTACCTGTTTAAACATGGCTAGCATAGCATAGCATAGCGAGCAATTCAAAGGTATACATTTACATTTACATTTAGGGCATTTATCAGACGCTTTTATCCAAAGCGACTTACAAAGAGTACATTTGTTGAAGGAGAGGCAGCAATATATCACTGTGGTACCTGACTGGTATAGCCACAGTTAGCTTGCTAGTGCTATCTTCTCCGTGTGATTTATTGGATTGAGAAGTCAACTACGGACACGTTGATGATTGTGATTGTCAACGTGTGATTAAGGTCGTTTAGTTGTGAAACTGAAACTCCAATTTCAGCAAATCTGTCCATTCATTGTGGGCGTTGAACGCACCATAATTGTGAAGGTTCAGACTTCCGGGCACAACTGGAACGCACCATAACTGTGAAGGTTCCGACTTCCGAGCACAACTGGACGCACCATTACATTGTGATTAGATTACTATCATGTCATATGTTTGATATTAACTGTTAATTCTATAGTTTGTATTCAATACCATTGCCAACTTATTTATTTATATTTTTTTACCAAACATATCTTACCTATATTGTTATTCTATTAGACTTATACACTGCACATGTATTATTCTATTGTTTTTATTCTTATGTTGTTGGTATTTTTGAGCAACCTCTGGCACAATAATTTGCTTTTGGATGAATAAAGTTCTGTGTTATCTTAACAATATGATGCACCGTGTATGCATGCCCTTGTTAACGAACTAATGAGGAAGTTGAAGAAACTAAACGGTAAATGGATTGCATTGTACACATATTGCGTCTGTGCAACGCATTCGCTTATGGTGCAAATGAATCACAAAACGTGTGTCTGACTGTGCGCTCGCCTACGATGCAGGTGATTACAGGCAGCTGTATCTAGCGTGGTTATAGTAGACTACCTGTGGGCTTGTGTCTGTAACTGAATGCGTCATCCAATGCATCTGAATCTGTGTCGAAGGGAATCTAGCATTGGTAAGAGGAATGCTACCTCATGCAGCCTCTGTTCAGTTGAACAGGTCAACCATGCATGGGGAAACATAAGCGTAGATTGTCAAAAGGGTGAGAGTACGTAATTCTTCTAATGAATTGAGCCCCAACTATGTAATTGACTGGAATTTATCGGGTCTGCTTTGACTTGTTGATTCGTTCACAGAAAGCACTTCTGCGCGTCCCAGTGAATGTTGCGTGATTAGCCTCGGGTGTAACTGCTTGTTGTGCATCACTTCTATATTATATTATATGTATTATATTCTGTCTCCTATATGGAGCCAATTGATATGCCAGTTCGTGGAACACATATTGTTTTGACTCGTAGGGGTTTTCACTGCTGCAGAACTCCTATAATAACTCTACTCTAATGTGCTTCTCTAACTCGGCTCATGGAGAGATTGGTGGTGCCTGGTTGCTGTGGAAACATGACATACACCGAGCCCTAGCGTTGGGACAACACACTTGTATCGCGTGTACGTGGGAACTCCAGGAATAAGTGCCTCCACGAGTGGTTATTTTGATTATTTGTCTGTTATTCTGACAATTATTGTCAAACGACCTCTTGCTGCATAATGCATATCGATATCGTATGTGGAAATACGTTATTATGACACAGGTTGGGTTTATTATCGTCGTCATCAGGGATTAGGATTAGGGCCGCAACTAAAGACCATTTTTCCATCAGTCAAAAGATGGAGTTGATGGCTGCACACGAGTACACATACTCATACCTTCACACACAGCAGACTGCCACTGCTGTCCGTCACTGTGCAATCAACCCGGCCATTTTGTCAACCGCAAATCACATGGAAAAAATGAAGGTGGCGTGTTTACAAGTTACTGTGCCGATAATAGGCTATATTTAGCCGGTGTTTCAATGTTAAATGAGGACAAGATGTACCTAACTGTTTGGTAATTTCATAAAAATGCACGGACAATGCTAAGAGTGGTTTGTCTTTTACAGAATACATTTCTTTGCTTTAACCGTGCTTTGAAGGAACACTTTAGTTTGAATTGTAAGTGTTCCAAATACATTTCCTTAATTTTAATTAATCGACACCGATGCGTTTTTTCGCTGCTATGGATTTTGCCGCCCAATCACGGCCGCCCCGGGACCACAAACTTCTTCTATGCCAGAGACGGTCTCTCATTCTATTTTGGATTTCTCTGTTTCTCCCGGGGTTCCTCCACGAATCAACCCGAGAACCTGCTCCCAGTGAGTAGTACCATGCCCCCCAGCAGGGGGTACTGGGGGGTACCCCTAGTACAATCGGACTGAAGAACACATCAACGTTTCTCATTGGTTCACACAGCTTCAAATATCTGCTCTGTCGGTGTCCTGCAGCGTGCAGTCACCTAACCTCCTCTTCGTGTCTCCCGAGTCCCTACTCAGCCATTCTTTATACAGGCGGGGTCCTGCTCCTCCTCCCTCCTCCCACTCCCCTCCTCCTCCCTCCTCCCACTCCCCTCGCAGTGGTTCTTTGCACATTCCACTCGGTTAAAACTCTGCGCCCGGGCGAGGAGAATGCTCCTAATAAAATGACAACAGTAATTTGCCTTTGTCACCGCGTGGTCCTGGGCTCCGAACCACACCAACGGCAACGGCTCAAAAATACAGTGGTGGTAGCGGCGATGTGGGGAGGGGGGGGGGGTGGCGGGTGGCGGACGATGTCTGGGCTCTAATTCCTTTTTTTTTTTTTTTTCATTTTCCACAGAGCTGCCTTTTCCATTAAACTCCGGGTGGCAGGTCTATTTAAAAACCAGTGTGAATGACCCCCACCTCCTCGATCTCCTCCGCCGCCACCACCACCGCCGCCGTAGTCTGGGAGAAATAAGAAATTAACATCAGGGTTGGGTGGTGGCGGACATTTTGTTATTAGACTGTCCTTCAGTTTTATTCAAATGATCCCCCACCTTCCTCCCTTTTCCATCTCATCCTCCTCCCCCTTCACCCACCAACTCCACCCTCAGCACCACCTCTTTGAGTTTCATATAAGAGTGACATCGCTCATTCCAGCATCCATCGGGGGGTGTGAGGTGATGGAGTGATGGGGGGGGGGGGGGGTGGAGAGGAGGGCATGTGGTGCTGATGCTGTTGCATACGGTGTACCCCCACCTCCCCTCCCTCCCACCGTCGGAGCCATCTTGAGACGCCTGTATTAAAATGTGGGAGTAATTGAGAGCAAGATATGAGGGAGTGGCTGTTGGGGTTCCTCCTGGGCTAGGCGCTGGGGTGGGATCGCGTCGGCATGGGAACGGGGACCGCCCGTAATGTGGCTGATTAACGGAGGAGCGAATCCGGCCTCGTCGTCGGCGTCGTGCGTGGAAGCTGATAAAAAAAAAAAAAAAATGTTTTACGGGAAATGATTTTTGCATTGTCATTCCGATGAGCAGGCAGGCGCTGCCGGAATAATACCATTAGTTGTGAATCATTATCAATCGGGATATTTTCAAACTCCATTACACCAATCAAGGTCGGAATCTATTTAATGTGTTTAGTTCCATTCCGTCCGCCCCCGTAATTGATAATCAAAATGTATCAGTGTGCTCAAGCCCAATTTTCACTAACAATCAAGGAAAAGTGGCCCATTTACCACCTGACTTGGTCCGAATTAGGAGCTAAATTGATGATCAATTAATCAAAAAAAAAGACTGTGGATAGGAGTGCGATTCGCTGTTCGAGCCAACAGCTGAACTTAAGGCGTTGAGGAACCTCCTGCAGGGTGTCTTGGCTATATCAGTTTTGAATCAGGGGCACTCATTTCATGATCTACTCCAGTCCACTAAGAAAGGGTGTGTAGCAAATTATGACATAAAAGCAGCAGACTGTAAATATTATATTGTTTTTCTACTTGAAGAAGTTATATTATCAACTGAGCAATAATGTCAAAACACACAAAGACAAACCGACGATAAAAAGGGGGAAAAACTTTGTAAATGAAATCTGAATCATCGAAGATTAGAACTGCACTTCTTACGTAGAAGGTGACCGTCACAGGACTCCGCCCTCCTTCACAGCTTCAGCTTTCATTGGCTGTCTCGGAGATGGGTGGGGCATTTTATGTTTTGACGTGTCATGTGACACGTTGATGCCAGACATTCTATTTTTTGTGACGTTTAACTTTCTTTCGCATGTCGTCTTTGTGTGTCTCGGTGCGCAGGTTAGCCAAGGATGAGCTCATGTACATAGCCGAGGTCAAGGAACAGGAGGGGAGGATCGAACGGCTCAAAACGAAAGGAGAGGACGAATATGTCATCAAGAAACAGGTAGGAGTTTTGTATCACTAAATGTCTTATGGTGGTAACTTAAGTGTCTTATGTCTTATGGTGGGTAACATAAGTGGCTTATGTCTTATGGTGGGAAACATAAGTGTCTTATGGTGGTAACTTAAGTATCTTATGGTGGGTAACATAAGTGGCTTATGTCTTATGGTGGGTAACATAAGTGTCTTATGGTGGTAACATAAGTGTCTTATGGTGGTAACTTAAGTATCTTATGGTGGGTAACATAAGTGTCTTATGGTGGTAACATCAGTGTCTTATGGTGGTAACTTAAGTATCTTATGGTGGGTAACATAAGTGGCTTATGTCTTATGGTGCTAATTTAAGTGGCTTAATGTGTTATGGTGGTAACTTAAGTGGCTTATGTCTTATGGTGGGTAACATAAGTGGCTTAATGTTTTATGGTGGTAACTTTCATGTCTTATGTCTTATGGTGGTAACCTAATTGGCTTATGTCTTATGGTGCTAATTTAAGTGGCTTATGTTGGTAAAATCAGTGTAATGGTATGTACAATTAAGACCTGTGAACGCTGCATACGCAGAAAGGCTATTCCTGAGAAAGCCGCTCCGTTGGTGAACATAAAAGCAACACGTCCTCTAGAGTTGGTGTGTTTTGTGTGGTTGATTATACTAAATTCATTTTGTATGGCCATAGGTTGTTTTGTTTATATTGTTTTGGGTGTTGGGTTTCTTTATTTTTGCTAAATACATGCTACCTAAATAAGAACTTTGCTGTCTCCTGAATCATCCTTAAACCCTGTCATCACGTGTAATCATCCCTCCTCCCTGTAACCTAAATCTTCTGACCCCTAGTCCATGCTAAAATGTCCAGCTACCATAGCTGTTACAGGAAAGTAGAGTAATGGTATGCTACAATTATGTCTTATGGTTGTAACACAAGTCTCTTATGTTACAACCATAAACCATAAAACATGCTGGGGAAAAAAATTCAAAAAAAATGGTTTGCAAGTCACATGTTTGATTGTCACTTACCAAGGTTGGGGTTTTACAATCTAGATTGGTCATATAAAAAAACCCATTAAGCATGGCTGGTTGCAGTGGCGTGAGTCATTCAGCGGGGGCGCTGTGTCACTGCTTGCTGGATGATGCATGTCGGGGAATCTCTGGGCTTTGGCTGGAGAATCATTAGTGATCATCTTGATGGCGACATCATTAAACGATGTAACTTTTGACAGGGATCCATAATTGTGGACACATGCTGGCCTCCTAATGTGTCCACCGGCCCTTTGCCATTTCTCCACTCACTCACACTCCTAATGGCCTCATAACGTTCCATCTCCCCTTCACCTGTACTGGCCATGTGTATATATAATAATAATAATAATAATAATAATAATAAGTGCCTTAAGTCTTATGGTGGTAACTTAAGTAGCTCATGTCTTATGGTGGTAATTTAAGTGGCTTATGTCTTATGGTGGTAACTTAAATGGATTGTGTCTTATGATGGTAATTTGAGATTATGCCGAGGCCCTGTGGATTATGGAGGGTATTGGGCTGGGGCCTCGGGCAGGATGGATCAACGCTCCTGATTCTAATGGATCAATCGATATACTCACGAGACTCCGCCCAGCCATTCCTCATCGGTTGAAACCTCTTATTTGTGTGTATGTGTGTATGTGTACACGTGCGTGCGGCCATGTTTAGGTCCCATACTCAACCAATTCTACGTCAAGAAGAAAGTGCCGAGGTTCAAAGGTGTCCGTTTTAAGCGAGTGCATCTGACACCTGTTGGTGTACTTTAAGATCTCTCTCTATATATACTGTATATATATTTAGATGTATTTATTCCTGGTTTTATTCCTGGGTGCCTTCCTGGTTAGTGTGTGTGTGTGTGTGTGTGTTTCATGCTGGATCAGGAGCGAGCGTGTTCCGTGGTTCAGGTGTTGCGCACGATCAATAACTCGATTACGTTCCTCATACTGCAAGGCTGCTGAGGGATTTTTTTTCCTTTGGATTTAATTTTTTATTTTATATCGCCTGGAAGTAGACTGCATGAGAACTACTGAGAGAATCATCATCATCGTGTAAAGTACTTTTCAACACGTGTGTAGTTTAAATTCAGAGACATGTTTTGTGTTTGTGTGTCATACCATTCAATAATATGGTGATGATTCAGCTGTTACTGGGGTAGAGAAGAGGGTGTATTGTTTTTTTTTTTTTTTAAAGAGCAACTATTATGTCACTAAAATTGTCATCGTGATCGAGTGACATCACAAGTGGGAGTTTCCTGTCCACCCAGATGTTTGATGGATGGACAAGCCTACCAGTTGGTACAGTCCACTGGGTAGGCTGGTAGACTGATCTCGTCAGCATACATCTGGGAGGTGGACACTCCCCACTTGTGATGTCACTTTCTCACAACGATAAATGTAGTCACATGACAATATTGAAACGGCTCCTAATGGCCAATCACACTCACGCCTGATGGTTTAATAGAGCCCCTTTAATAAGAATGGATGGCGTTCGTTCACGTTCGTTACGGCCTGTTGCTATGACGACGCGTCGATGGTGTTTGACTGTGTGTGTTTGACTGTGTGTGTGTGTGTGTGTGTGTGTGTGTGTGTGTGTGTGTGTGTGTGTGTGTGTGTGTGTGTGTGTGTGTGTGTGTGTGTGTGTGTGTGTGTGTGTGTGTGTGTGTGTGTGTGTGTCTCCCCTCAGGTGGAGGTTCTCCAGGAGTGCAAGATGATGGTTCCTGACTGTCGCCGTCGCCTGGTGATAGCACATGCACAGCTGCTGCAGCTGATGGTGAGAACACCACCCACCTCCACCCAGCAGTCCTACTGTGTTACAGCAGAACCTCTGATCCAGCAGTTTGTGTTTACAGTTGACTACTACTGGCTAAGTTTGTTCGGCAATTATAAATATGACAAATATGAAGTGAGAGAAAATGAGAAGGCCTCGTTGCCACAAGACTTTAGACATGAATCTAAAATCTGATTTGAGAGACTACTGTGATGTAAACACAGTTAAAGATTGGTCACATCCCGTAATTACAAGCAATATCATTTTCCGACGACAGTGATGCCTGAGACACTGTGGACCACAATCAAATGATTTGTAGCGTAAAAATTCCCTCGATGGACGGACTTTCTAGTTCTGATGTTTTTAATGGAGTACACGGCTATATAACAAGCGCTAAGAATCCATTATCGGAAGCAATAATGCTGTGACAGACTTCAGACACAGCGATGTGTTTTTGATTTGTATTCACGCACGTCGGCATTGAAATGTCTTCTGTCTGTGCCCTCATTTCTTCTCATAATTATTTTGTGTTCTGTGTATTGAATGTGTTTTGCTTGGATAATGTCACTTTCTGTGGCTACACGCAGCGATGCTATCTCCTTTATATTAACGACTTAAAGTTGGATTGAGAGCAGTGGTGTAGTGGTCCCTGGAGAAGTGGGTATACGCTAAATCAGGGGTGGGCAATTATTTTGGCTCAAGGGGGGGGGTGCTAGACGCTGTGATCCTCATCTACCGATGGCCTGGCCGGGGGGGGGGGGGGTGCTGAACGCTGCGATCCTCATCTACCAATGGCCCGGCCCGCGCTTTCAGCACCCGTCGCGCGTCCACTACTACTACTGAATGGTGCGCATCTGGGGGAATTTAGAAGTGGGTATACGCTGTATACCCGCGTATACGGGGGAATTTAGAAGTGGGTATACGCAATGCTGACTGAAAAATAAGTGGGTATACGCCGTATACCCGCGTATACCCTGGACTACACCACTGATTGAGAGGAATGTCTACTTATTTGATTTCGTTGGCCAGTCAAAGCAAGGCTGCATTCAGTCCACAGTGCAGAATCCGTTGCAGTGCACGTAATCCACACAATTTTCCGCGAGAATTTCCTTCGGGATTAATAAAGTTCTGTCTTATCTTATTTCCAGTAACTTGACACCAGACAAAAAACGGCGAGATATTGAATTCTTTGCGTGTTTCTTCTGCAGGAATCTTCAGAGGACCTGGCCGAGTCTAAGGAGTACGTGGAGGCTCGCGGTGTGTTGGACTCGGTGGAGCTCTAAGGATGGTGTTGGACCACTGGAAAGAGAAAATAACATCCATTCCGTTTGGTCAGGCCTGATTTGGAAACACTGGAGCGATCAGAATGTGCAGTGCTCCTCCTCTGCCGCCAACCACCACCACCACCACCACCGCTGTGCAATTATCACAGCGTTGTTTTTGTTTTGTATTGACGATGCGTTGCCATTTAATGTTCATGTTCATGGAAAACAAATCCAAGACCTTTGGGGAGTTTTCCTTTCAAAATAAAAGTTCTAATTTGTTTGCTGACAAAAATCTTTGTGGGTTTTTTTTTATATGTGAACTCGTTCCTTTGTGTCGTGAGTCTAAATGGCGCATACTCAACCAGTTCTATCATATATAGGTGTCATTATGTTCTATTAGGCCAATATATTTTATTTTTAGTCATAAATGTATTGCTGTTTGTAATATGGGCCAATTTCAATTGTACTGACAGAGGACATTTTTATATCAGGCAATTCATTTCATGTTCAACAGTTCTGCAATAATAATAAAAATGCTATAACAGTATATGATAACATGTATATGATAAGGACAGCAATACAAACTTAACCCACTGAATAGTAGTCAATCAAATCCTACAAATACCAGTTTCTAGCCAAAGCAAATGGCCTATATATCGAGAAAGGGAGGAGGGGGGGAATGAAACCACTGACCACTAAACCACTGAAGTATTAGATAAGCTCAGCGTCCAGACAAATGAAGGTTACATTTGTCTTGATGGTCCCTTATATATATTTTACACATTTTGATCATTAGGGTGGTGAGGGTAGGTGTGGGGGGTTGGGAGGGTGGATGTGGGAGGGAGGTGAGGGTGGGGTTGGGGGGGGTTGGTGAGGGTGGGGATCACCCCCAAAGTCTCATCATCAGCACCCCGTAATGAGGCCCTGCTCCTGCGTGACACCAGACCGCTCCATCTGGTTAAGAAGATCGGCATCTTCAATGCTGATTATTTTATTTGCGCCATAATTATATTTCTTTCGGATAAATCACGCGGTCTAATCGAGTCCCTTGCAGGGGCACCGGTGATAATTGACGCAAGAGATGCGGTCGGGAGTCTCTGCAGGTTTCTGGACCCAAGCAGCTGATGGATGGATGGATAGCCGCAGCCTCAGCAGCAGGAGTACCATCTTTCCTCTCCTCCTCCTCCTCATCCTACCCCTTCTTCTTCACCTCCTCCTCCTCCTCCTCCTCCTCATCCTGATGCTGAAGCAGCCACTTGGCTTCTCCTCATCCCCTCGGCCCGTTGTGCTCAAACACAACAACTTATTATTACTTCTAATCCCCCGACTGTCACCAAATCACCCCGGCACCAAACCACAATCGAATTTGTTAAACGTGCGCGATTGTGCAGATGGAAGATCGATTTTCTCTTCTCCCCCCCCCCCCTCTCTCTCTCTCTCTCTCTCTCTCTCTCTTTCTCTACCCCCCCCCCCCCCTGCCTCCCCCCCCCTCTCTCTCTCTCTCTCCATAGAAATCTCTAATTGAGTGAATGTCGACATCCAATAAGCCCTATAGACTGCACCAGAGTGGACCTGAGTGCACAAAACAAATCAGGATAATGTTATTTTTCTCTCTAAACATGCAGGTGTGTGTGCGTGTGTGTGTGTGTGTGTGTGTGTGTGTGTGTGTGTGTGTGTCTAAAAAAAAAAGTCAAGCATCACAATCACATCACACAAGTAGCCCAGTGTGTCAATGACTTAGTGATTCAGAAATACCATTGGCCTATTATTGTGTAGCCTATATATATATATATATATATATATATATATACAGTATATATAATATTTTATTTTTGATTTGTGTGTTTTTGTTTTATGCTTTATCAGAAGTCACTCCTCATCTCCAGCCGGGCCGTGAAAATGTCTGCTTTCCACTCAGATGCGCCGCATTAACTCACACACTCCTGGCACAATGTGTTTGTTTGTCTATTTGTATTTATATCACGGAGGACAAGATGGATGTCGGGGCTGCTGATGATGTAAGGAGAGGAGAGGAGAGGAGAGGGGAGGAGAGGAGAGGAGAGGAGGAGAAGAGAGGAGAGGAGAGGAGAGGAGAGGAGGAGAGGAGAGGAGAGGAGAGAAGAGGAGAGGGGGAGAAGAGAGGAGAGGAGAGGAGAGGAGAGGAGGAGAGGAGAGGAGAGGAGAGGAGAAGAGAGGAGAGGAGAGGAGAGGAGAGGAGAGGAGAGGAGAGGAGAGGGGGAGGAGAGGAGAGGGAGAAGAGAGGAGAGGAGAGGAGAGGAGAGGAGGGAGAAGGAGAGGAGAGAAGAGGAGAGGAGAGGAGAGGAGAGGGAGGAGAGGAGAGGGGGAGAAGAGAGGAGAGGAGAGGAGAGGAGAGGAGAGGAGAGGAGAGGAGAGGAGAGGAGAGGAGAGGAGGAGGGGGGAGAAGAGAGGAGAGAGGGAGAGGAGAGGAGAGGAGGAGAGGAGGAGAGGAGAGGAGAGAAGAGAGGAGAGGAGAGGAGAGGAGAGGGGGGAGAAGAGAGGAGAGGAGAGAGAGGAGAGGAGAGGAGAGGAGGAGAGGAGAGGAGAGGAGAGGAGAGCAACATATCAACACAAATATGGAATATCCACGTATTTGAAATAAAAATATGAAATTAAATATACATAAAAAGGCCGATATAGATAAATAGAATTGTATATATGGGCCTATCTATATATAATAGGCCTAGACCGTTTTTATTATCAGTCTATTGTTTAGGCCTACATTATTTCATTGAATTCTTTTTTGTAGCATATTATTATATATATTATTATATTATTGTAGAGGCTAATTGCAATTGTGTACATTTTTGTCAATCCTATTTGCCAAGTACCCCTGAAAAAATATATTACAATTATTATTATTATTATTATTATTATTATTATAATAAATACTAATCAATTTCATTAGATTTCAAATAAATATTACAAAATATCAGGATCCAAATAATATTTCACTATAGGCTGCACAACACAACACAACTCCCACTGCAAATGTATATTTTGTGAGGCTTTTTTTATTTATTTAATTGTATTTATCTCTATCTTAAATGACACATGACCCGGTGACCAAGAGGAGTAATAATTCACTGCAGCTTGTTTGTACCTCAGATATTAATGCGTCGTAAAGCGGAGCCGCCAATCATCCATCATCCATGCGGAGGAGGAGACCAAACACTGGGATGATTTCAAAATGATCGCTCGGAGATGTTAGGACTTCATTTTAAACCCATAAAATCCCACACTACACACACACACACACACACACACACACACACACACACACACACACACACACACACACACACACACACACACACACACACACACACGATTAAGGCCTAGATCTTGGTTTTCAAACGAATGAATGAATCAATCTCTCTTCCTTGCATTATCCACATAGCATTTGGCATTTTTTTAAATACACAAAAAACCCCCAAACAAATACAAAAATACTTGCAACTGGGTTATATTTTCCCACCAATGGGTTCAAGGGACTCCTGGCACGGCGAGACTGCGGGTTGCCGAAGGTTCCCCAAAAACACACAGGGTCCAGTTTTTACGCACGGATGAGTCCTTTGTGCACAAAGCCAGGCGCTATTCCTCTTCACTAAACATCATATAGAAAGCGGCCTCTGTCTCCGAACCTCCCAACATCTGCCCTTTAATGGGCCCTGTATCTGGTGGAGGCTGGTGGATGCTGGTGCCTGGTGGCCTGGTGGGTGGAGAAGTGTTGCTAATAGAGTTGTATTTGTCTAATGAGGTGAAACCTCGTATAGATTGGCGTCAAACGTAGGGGCTGCTGCATGCATACAATTCATTTCGATATATTTAGTAAAAAAAAATAAAAAATCTATGTAATAAATCTGCTGAGGCCTCAAGTCTCGACGGCTGTCACATTTCCGTCCAGACTTCTAGTGTGTGTGTGTGTGTGCGTGTGCGTGTGTGTGTGCGTGTGCGTGTGTGTGTGTGTGTCCCTGCATACGTATAAAAAAAAGAAAGACAAACATTGATGATGACGATTGACGTTAACACGTCCACCCACCCACGAATTATACTCTAAATGTGCTCACATATAATTATTTCCAACACCAACCCTCCTCGAAAGTTTGGCCCCGGAAAATGTAGCCTAATAATTAGCATTTAATACAGACTTATTGATTTGGCACTAATTATACATAAAGACCTAATGGTGTTGAAAATTAGCCTATAGTTAAAGTGTATAAACTTTGTGGCTGATTAGATAGAGATTGGGTTCCCGGGTGCCCACAAGTGAAAGATTCGACCCCCTGTAGCCTATAGAAGGAAAATATACCTGTCAGATGGAAGCAATATTGCGTAAAAATAACCACCTAACAAAATGCTACAGAAGGCCATACGTGTTGTGTAATATCAGGATGATTCCAGGCACGTCTGTCTCGTACATCACCAATCTACTTCAAGACAGTGGGTTATACTATAACGCAGCAAAACAGCAAAACGCACAATTAGACAACTATTGTGCCGATCAAACATTCCTTCAATGGGTCGATGCTTCCGTATAGATATTAAATCAGTGTTTCTTCATTGGGTGTAATTTAGAGAATAAATCAAACTGGAATGAATTACTGGAATGAGGAGGCATGAACTATGTGAATGTGGCTGGATTGTGTGCGTGTGTGTGTGTGTGTGTGTGTGTGTGTGTGTGTGTGTGTGTGTGTGTGTGTGTGTGTGTGTGTGTGTGTGGGTGTGTGTGTGTGTGTGTGCCTACCTGCCTGTGTGTGTATCTGTCTGTCTGTCTGTCTGTGTGTGTGTCTGTTGTGTGTGTGTGTGTGTGTGCGTGTCTGTGTGTGTGTCTGACAGATTCTTGGGCTTCAACTCAACTCTGATTGGTTCCCAGTTTGAAGAGGGGCTCAGGCGGCTTCATTCCACGTTGTTAGGCGCCTCCCCGTTCCTCTAAAGTACATTATAATGCAACAAACCTCCCCCCTTTTTAACCACAACCGAATTTGCTTTCATTTATAAGGGCTCCCTTCTCTCTCTCTCTATATATATATATATATATTTATTCCTTAAATAGGTTAAAGTCGTAGGGATTGTTTTGTGGGGGGTAGCATTTTGGCCCTGGAGCGGTGCGCAATGCTCTCCCACGCCGACCTGCTGGACGCGCGGCTGGGTGAGTTGTCCTCACCAACCTCCGGCCTCCAACTCTACTGTAAGCTGGAGCCGCTTCTACTACCTACTCTCTCAATCAAAGCTCTGTGAAAATTGTCAATTTGTTCCTCGTATTGTCTTAATGTGATTGAACTAATTTATTGGAAACGTAATTAGGGCTATTTTATCACTGCGTAATTTGATTTACCACCTTTTTTTTTTTCTTCCCCCCCTCTCTGTGCGTAATCGAAATGAATTAAGTATATTTAAGTCGTAATAATACCGTGTGAGCATTGCGATATTTCTTGGTTAGCTCTTGATTCTGCTGTATATTGTGGTGTATTGGCATGCATTTAACTTTACTGTTCATACAGGTCATATTTTAAATGTGTCTTTGCACATCTTTGCCCAGTCTCTAGTTGGGCACTGTGGCCTGGATAAAATGTCTAAATCTAAAATGTTTACCTGCCTAATCATTGATTTATTTCCCTCAACAAATAGTACAGCGGTGCGCTTTTACGCGCGTCTGAGCCAACTCTAACCAAACGGTTCTGATTGGTCCTTCGCAGGGATGAAGGACGCGGCGGCGGAGCTGCTCGGCCACCGGGAAGCTCTGAAGTGTCGCCTCGGTGGAGGTGGAGGGATGGGGGGGCCCGGGGACCCGGGGGGTGGACACGCCGCCGACCTGGGCCCCCCCGGCTCGGACGGCCATGTGGAGGGATCGACGACGATGCTGCCGGGGGACGAGATCATCAACAACAACCACGGCGGCTCCTCGGCGGTGCTGCAGGTCAACAACGCCAAGGGGGAGCAGGAGAAGCAGCACAACAACAACAACAGCAACAACAACAACAGCAACAACAACAACAACAACAACCCGAACCAGAGTAGTAATGGAGGAGGAGGTGGAGGAGGAGGTGGAGGAGGTGGAGGGCAGCAGAACCAGAAACAGAAGCGGCACCGGACCCGCTTCACGCCGGCGCAGCTGAACGAGCTGGAGAGGAGCTTCGCCAAGACGCACTACCCGGACATCTTCATGAGGGAGGAGCTGGCGCTGCGCATCGGCCTCACGGAGTCCCGGGTGCAGGTAGGGCTGTCTCTTGGAAGAAATACATTTACATTTACATTTACATTTACGTTTAGGGCATTTACAATAAATCATGTAAGTCTGTGGCCGCAATGACAGCAGGGAATATTAGGCCTAACTGGGTTTAAATTATACAATGCTTTACAATATAATGTTTTATATGAGCCTAAAAAATTGTTAGATAAATACGCATATACAAAGAAAATGGTAAATGGTAAATGTTTTACATATAAAATATACAAATTCAGCTGCTTGCCTAATGTAAAGAAATGGGGGAAATGTGGCAGATATTAGTTTTTGTCAATTTGTTTTATTCGTAGAGCATTTATCTTTAAAAAAGCTTAAAATTCCAGTGTGACAGATGAAATTCACTTCTGTCATATCAATGTATTACAATTATGATAGAATAGAATATTAGACTATAAATTATATACATTATAATTATATATTCTGTGTCTATGAAATAGGTCTGGATTAAACGACATGACATTAAACGAAATGCATTCTAGGTCTATTTAAATAAATAAATAAAATAAATTCCATCCAACCCAACAATGTCATAATGTGCACGAAAAACACTAAATATCCTCCGTTGTGTTTTATTGTTCTGTGTTTATTCCTTAACTCCTGATGTGGAACGTCACGTTTATACTGCTGAGAAAACCACATGCAGTCTTTTACATAATAACATAATAACCACCATTTATTTATTCTAGTTTACCTTTTTAAATATAAACCTACCAATATATGATAAATAAATACATGGTTTAAATTGAGACTGCTTATATAATGTCTTCCCCTGTGTAGATAAAATACGATAATATAGGCCTACTATAATAATGCTAATAATAATAATAATAATAATACTAAATAATAATAATAATAATAATAAAATAATCAGAATTAAAGAATTCACTATAGTGTGTTACTAACATAATAATAATAATATAGGATTCGCCTATAAAATCCACTACATAAAATGAAAAAAAAACAACATATTTTCTCCAGCCTAACAACAACAACAACAACAACAACAACAACAACAACATCAACAACTGGAACGTGCTTCTGTAGGTCATCCACTTGCTGTGAAACAATTCCCCCCCCCCGCCGAAATAATCATCATTATAATTGCGTGCAGTGGGCCGATTTAATATCAATATGATATTAACATAAAATTAAAACGTGTGGAGTGGGGGGATGATGCCATTAACATTTACGGTGCTGGACCCCCTAAACGAACGAATGATGAAAATAAACGAGCCTCTCACCTCTGACCCCCCACATGGTCACACGGACAGCTTTAGTGACGCTGGGCCTTGACGTCTTAATGGCGGGACGAGCGATCCGTCTTTTAAACAGTGT
Source organism: Coryphaenoides rupestris (assembly GCA_002895965.2). Taxonomy (NCBI): domain Eukaryota; kingdom Metazoa; phylum Chordata; class Actinopteri; order Gadiformes; family Macrouridae; genus Coryphaenoides; species Coryphaenoides rupestris. The sequence goes on along the minus strand of PIJE02002513.1, from coordinate 38,956 downwards.
GAGGAATTGCGTTTTCTTTTCCCCCTGAAGTGTAATCTGTATCTCAGGTCGGATTTCACGGCTGGCTTAGCTTCAGAATGCGAGATTGGCCCCCTTGCTCTCATTTCCTCAAGCAAAACTTCACATTAATCATCAACCCTCGCTCACCTGCACGAAATAGCCTATTATATTCCTATGGATTTTATACATGAAATAAAATAGAGCTGTGTCGGTTACGTCTTTGTATCCCAATGATCCTGCACGGTGTCCTTGAATCGCTACCGTTGCATTGATTTGGTTAAATTGTCCATGGATTTAAAGCACAAAAAAAATAACAAAGACAAATTGCGCAATTGTTTGATTTGTCAAATGTGTCTAATTAGGCTAATTATAATGTGCCGACCAGACGTTACGATGATGCAATTATATATCATCATTATCTTATAGATTAGGCCTTTAAAGTGGATGACTTCCTTTGCGGTTGTACGTGAATTACGCCAAGGCCCCAGTAGTCATGGAGGCAACATTGGGGGCGAAATTCGGAATTCCAGATGTTGTGGTCAAGGCTTAGAAAATTGTTGACTTACTTTACTTAATTACTTGTGTGGGCAGCAGTCAGCAGTCCTAGGATAGAATATTTGTTTTATATTTATATTTTTATATGCATAAATTGGAGGGGACACTTTGAGCATATTTGAATAATGGGGGGTGATGCGTGTGTCCCCCTAATATATATTATCTTCTTCATTAACACTTTACCTGTCGTCGTCCCCCCCCCTCCACCATCACCATCACCACCATCACCACCACCACCACCACCACCACCTCCCACCATCACCATCACCACCACCACCACCACCACCAGGTGTGGTTCCAGAACCGGCGGGCCAAGTGGAAGAAGCGCAAGAAGACCACCAACGTGTTCCGCAGCCAGGGCACCCTGCTGCCCACCCACCACCTCCAGCAGTTCCCCTCCGCCGCTGCGGCGGCGGCGGCGGCGATGGGCGACAGCCTCTGCTCGTTCCACGCCAACGACACCCGCTGGGCCGCGGCTGGCATGCCCGGCGTGGCCCAGCTGCAGCTGCCGCCCTCCCTGCAGGGCCGCCAGCAGTCCCTGTCGCAGTGCAGCCTGGGCGGTGGGCCCGGACCGCCGCCGCCGACGCACAGCTCCATGGGCCTCGCCAACATGTCCTCGAACGGCGGCGGCGGCCTGCAGTCCCACCACCTGTACCCGGCGCCCACCTTTCCCGGCATGGTACCCGGGACCAACGTGAGCGGGTCGCCGCAGCTGTGCTCCTCCCCGGACAGTGACATGTGGAGGGGCACCAGCATCGCGTCGCTGCGGCGCAAGGCCCTGGAGCACACGGTGTCCATGAGCTTCACCTAACGCCCCAGAGTCACGACCCCTCGAACACTTCAGAAGAACCTCCAGAAAGGCCGATGCTGGACTGACTGGACGTCGACGCGGGATGCTTGGTTCTTGGTTCTTGGTTCTTGGTTCTTGGTTCTTGTCACAAAGCGCAGAGATGTAGACCATGGCGTCACTTTTGTATGTGTCCGGCCTTAACACAGACCAGATGAGAGGTCAATATTAAGGCCAATTAAGTGAAGGCCTGAGTCTAAGGGGAGGTGGGGGTGGGTGGGTGGGTGGGTGGGTGGCTGTAAGGGTATTTATTGTTTCGCATGTAGCATTACAACTGTTATTTATTTAACTAGGCCATATTTAAATGTATTTAATTGTCTGTTTATTTGCTTATTGTTTATGTATTTATTTATTTATTCATTTATTTATTTCTGTGTTAATTTATGGGCTTGTTTAATTTCCATTTGTGTCATATTTCGCTTGCAGGGCCTTCACATGTGTGCTTGATTGGGGTTTTTTTTGTCGATGGGGAAAATTTCGGACACGATATTTCATCTGAAATCGAAATCGGCCAAATGCACCTGCAAACACGTGACAAGCATGCAACCATGACGGGCCACTGCGCATGCGCTTGCACGTGCGGAATTTAAGGCACTCGGACCTTTTTCTATTTTTTGTGTGTGGAGAAAAAAAAAATCTAATGAATAAAGAAATAAAGAAATAAAGAAATAAAGGAATAAAGAAATAGCCAATTAGCCAATTAGCGTGAGCCAATGAAAACGCCAGAATGGTGATATAAATGATCAGCAATTATCAACATGGAAGTTCAATGCATGTGCTGGCCAAGGCGATTCTAATTATAATTATAATACACGGTGACCTTGAAATTGACCTTAAATCTGTTTCTATAGGATGTTTGAATATAGCGGACACACACATTTTGGTCAGTTCGTGATCTCTGTTCTAAGTTATCGTCTGTGCTTATTGAATATAACACATTTCTTAAATGTTTAAACGAATCATTTTGTTTCATGGACATGTTTATATCAATTACTGTAAATGGTGAAATAAAAAAAAAATCATTTTCATACGTCACAACTCGAATCAAAAGTTTGCTGTTTAATTCAAATGTAGAAAACACGTTTTGCAGGGAATTTTACAGAGTAGGGGAATTAATTGCACAAAAAACAACCCAAATCAGTTATATAGGTCAGAGAACAGGATTCCGTCACATATTGGTCCTATCATTTTCAATCACAATATTAAGAGTATTTAGAAGACTAAATAAACATGGTATTGTGACTGTTGCATTTGTTTAAATGTTACCTAAACAAGGCATTATTGTCCACATGCGTTCAAAAATGTTAAATGTACATTTTAGAAGGAGACATTTGTCAAACAATCAGAGTGTCTTACATGCAATATGCAATATAGCATGTAAGACAGCAGCCTGTATGCACATCAAGATTATAGATGCAAACCCCACAGATGAGGTCCCCATGCAACCTGATTGATTGATGATTATAGTTCAAAACACTTGCGTCACAATCACATTTCTTCATCCCTCTATCTTTATATATATATAATATATGAACCAGAGAGAGTAGTCCATAATGTGTCATATAGTGTGTTTGGCTTTGTCGGTTCTGTGTGGATTCGTTTTGAATTGGCAAATACATCTATAGGTCATTTATGTTCACCTTATAATGACCCCCGCAGTGCTGCAAACGTAATCCAATTAAGGTGTTAACACTACGACCGGACACTATAGTTAGATAGGACGCCCTTCTTAACCTCATTGATATTGCGTTATTACGCGTGTTCGTGTAGGGATATTAATATTCCACATTTGGACCGCACACGTGTTGATGTACCATCAGACCTGCAGACAGAGGACATCTGCAGACAGAGGACATCTGCAGACAGAGGACATCTGCAGACAGAGGACATCTGCAGGTCTGGAGAGGGGGACAGGAACCCAATTAGTTTATAGTTCAGTAATAATAATGTTGTTACAGCCTATAGTAGTAGGCGGCCGTTTTGGTTGACACAATTCAACCCAATTGAGCTCAACAAGGAAGGATATGAGATATGAGTTCAGGACTCTATCTCCTTATAGCTTCCCTCTAACCAATGACAATAAAGAGCCAATTAACCCTTATAGGCCTATAAACACATAGCAACAACAAGAAAAACTACAAAACCATAGGGAAATCCTAAGGTCCCATCCATGCATCCTCTGTCACTGCAACGTCCATCCTACAGATCTATCTTAGACGCTTGTACGCTTGCATCGCGTCATGCTATCCATTTCCAGGGCGATGTGTGCGTATGAATATTATTTGAATGGCTGCTTTGAATAGCGCCGGTCCCTTGATGGCTCACCGGCTCATCTCTCCCTGCTCCTCAAGGCTGCAGGGACACACACACACACACACACACACACACACACACACTGTGTGTGTGTGTGTGTGTGTGTGTGTGTGTGTGTGTCGCACACACACACACACACACACACACACACACACACACAGACTCCAAGATGTGTGAGGAAGGGTTAGTTTGACTGATTGACTGCTGGACCTAAAGTGTGTTGATAATTTATTAGGCGTTAAATAGAGCAAACCAAACGGCTGGAAAAAAGAGAAAAAGGTGCCACACTTCCAGAGTGGAAGATCTAGATCTAGATGATCTAGATCTAGATGATCTAGATGAGAAGTAGCTGAAGATCTAGAAATAAAACGAACGTTAAAAAAAGGTCAGTTACACAAGAAATAACATAACGTCAAATATTTAACTGAATTAAAAGGAATTAAAAATATTTTCTCAATTTCTAAGATAAATTTTAACTCATGCAATTAGCTGGTGAATAACACTGTTTTATCGGGCTAAATAATTCACATTATTTCATTATGATTATAACAACACAATTGTTATGCAGCTGTTGAGTAAGATGAGATTTACTGTAAAAATAGAAACGTTCAAAAAGTGTGCAAGTGTGTGCGCACCATAACCTTTATTATAAGTCAAGTTGTGACAAAAAGACGTGAAGACAACAGGGCAAGGCCTGCAGGGGAAATATTTAGCAGATGTGAAATAATATTACATAAACGTAATAATTTGTTTCACTATCACGCAGGTTAATTGGTTTGTGGAAACTGGTAACCTATTTTTTTATTGGGTAATTTGTCACACCTTGACGAGAGAGAGAGAGAGAGCCAATCAGTGACCCTGCTGTTGGATCATTTCTCCCTCAATGCTGTGCAGAGAGTGTGTCGCAAAAAAAAATAATAATATGTGGGAGCCAGCCAATGTTTACCCTCTATTTATTTCACACAAATAAATGAAATCAGTCAATAAACCATCCAAGGGTGAATATGGCTCTCTCTTTTTCCCCGGGATTATGAATGAGAGCTCATTAATTCTCCATGTGTCTAGGAGTGTGAAAGTGTGTGTGTGTGTGTGTGTGTGTGTGTGTGTGTGTGTGTGTTTCACATGTATGTGTGTGTTTATGTGTGAATATGAGTGCAAACGTGCAATGCACACATTTTACATATACATATACTGTACATACACATTAAACATTGCATAAACACATGTAAAGATGTGATGATTTATTTTTTGTCAATTAAAACGCTTTTCTGGGAGAACGTGTACGTCTAGGACATTATGTGAAGGCATTATTTTATCTGGATTATTCCAGGGACGAAGGTGTGAACATCCCAGTAACAACATTACACAGATATGGTGAATTTAAAATCAATTTCACTCGACGCTGCAGCCTGGCCGCTATAATAATGGAACAATATGAAATTGTTGGAACCGAAATGCATCATCCCTGTTCCAGTGCTGCTGGGAGATACCTGCCAAGGTCCATGTTATACCATCATTGTTATATTATACTGCTGTTATACTGTTATGAATAGTAACACATTCTTCAGTATTTATTGTTCTCCACCACTTGTGCAGAGATGTGAGAACATATTGTGTGTTCTCAGAGGTTGGTGCTGCACTCAGAATGGCGCTTCTGCTCTTATCCCAGCTATTATGCAGGCAACCTAGCAAATATGAAACTCATTCTATTAACCTAGCAAATATGAACCCTGAAACCTGCTCTATTCTTATCTTTATGTACTACAGTGATATATTGCTGTCTCTTTGTAAGTCGCTTTGAATGAAAGCGTCTGCCAAATGCCCCTAAATGTAAATGTAAATGTTTAGATCAGTCTGTCGAGATGAGGTACACACATTAAAAGATAGAACAAACAAATAACAGCAATATATCACATTTAATAATATCACAATATAATGGATCATGACAATAATGATAATATTGGACAGTACAAAATGGACGGTATGCATACAATAATATCACATATTGTGTAACGATGAGCTAGTATTTAAACGGTGGTCTATGGGCACACGTTGGCACCCTCCTCCATGACTTGTGGAGATGGTAATGGAGAGGAGATCTAATGGGATCTGACAGGCAGAGTGTGGGAGTGTCTCTGGATGCCCACAGCTCCAGATGGTGCTGAGAAATCCCATCTGAGCGGCTCCTATGCAATACTTTTAAGTTCAGATCCCCTGCCTCTCTCTCTCTCTCTTTCTCTCTCTCTATCTCCCTCTCTCGCTCCCTGTCTCTCTCTCCCTGTCTCTCTCTCTCTCTCTCTCTCTCCAGCGGAGGCCGTGGTACAGAGACCCCGGGTGTCTGGCCGAGGCAGACTGGCGGTGCTCAGAGCTGCCTCATCACTCATTCTTTAAGGAAAGTCCTCCTAATTGTATTACATGCAAATGAAGAGATTTGATTGTGGCCTATTAGCTATTCATAAGAGAGGATGAGGGGAACATTAGAGGTTCACTGAGTCAGAGAGAGAGAGAGTGAGTAGAAGAGAGAGACAGAGACAGAGACAGAGACAGAGAGACAGACAGACAGACAGAGAGAGAGAGAGAGACAGACAGAGTAGGGTGGAGTGAGAGAAAGAGAGAGGGAGATAGGGGGGAGAGGGAGAGGGAGGGAGAGGGAGAGACAGAGACAGCGACACAGAGGTAGAGAGAGAGAGAGAGAAAGAAGAGAGAGAGAGTGAGAGAGGGAGGTAGAGAGAGAGAGAGGGGGAGAGACAGGGACTGTGATGTGATAAAACAGTTAAATTGTGCATGAGGATCACACAGCAATTTAAATCATCCCAATATCCATCAATTGAAGATGCAGGTGTGTGTGTGTGTGTGTGTGTGTGACAAAGAACGAGAGAGAGAGAGAGAGAGACAGTGTGCCAGTGTGAACCAATGTGTGTGTTTTCTAATCGGCCGGCGTCGATAATTAACCTGTGACGACTGAACCAGCCGGCCAATTACAGTCAGCATCACGTGACCAATCAGAGTGACAGATGCTGGGCAGGAGGGGGGGACCACACACGAGGCGCGAGTATATATGTGTAGAGTGTTAGGTAGAATCTTCCTCTCAGACTACGTCGACCATACCTAACATACAATCCTTTATTAATCCCGGAACGGAAATTTTGTGTGTTTTATTTTATTTAAGCGGTTTAATTGGGGGGCTATAAAGGAATAATATATTTTTATTCACGTGTTTTCTTTTTTAAGCAGTACGAATATTTATTTATTTTACGAATATCTAGGGTCTGGAGGGTCTGGAGGGTACATAGGTTCTTGTTCTGGAGGTTCTGGAGGGTCTGGGTCTGGGGGTTCTAGGTCTGGGGGTTGTGGAGGGTCTGGAGGGTCTAGGGCTGGGGGTTCTGGGTCTGGGTGTTGTGGAGGGTCTGGAGGGTCTGGGGGGTCTGGGGCTTCTGGATGTTCTAGGTCTTGAGGGTCTGAAGGGTCTGGAGGTTCCATAGTTTCTTGTTCTGGAGGTTCTAGGTCTGGAGGTTTTGGAGGTTCTAGGTCTGGAGGGTCTGGAGGGTCTGAAGGGTGTGGAGGTTCTGGAGGGTGTGGAGGGTCTGGAGGGTCTGAAGGTTCTGAAGGGTCTGGAGGTTCTGGAGGTTCTGAAGGTTCTAGTCACTGCACGAAATAGCCTATTATATTCCTATGGATTTTATACATGAAATAAAATAGAGCTGTGTCGGTTACGTCTTTGTACCCCAATGATCCTGCACGGTGTCCTTGAATCGCTACCGTTGCATTGATTTGGTTAAATTGTCCATGGATTTAAAGCACAAAAAAAAATAACAGAGACAAATTGCGCAATTGTTTGATTTGTCAAATGTGTCTAATTAGGCAAATTATAATGTGCCGACCAGACGTTACGATGATGCAATTATATATCATCATTATCTTATAGATTAGGCCTTTAAAGTGGATGACTTCCTTTGCGGTTGTACGTGAATTACGCCAAGGCCCCAGTAGTCATGGAGGCAACATTGGGGGCGAAATTCGGAATTCCAGATGTTGTGGTCAAGGCTTAGAAAATTGTTGACTTACTTTACTTAATTACTTGTGTGGGCAGCAGTCAGCAGTCCTAGGATAGAATATTTGTTTTATATTTATATTTTTATATGCATAAATTGGAGGGGACACTTTGAGCATATTTGAATAATGGGGGGTGATGCGTGTGTCCCCCTAATATATATTATCTTCTTCATTAACACTTTACCTGTCGTCGTCCCCCCCCCTCCACCATCACCATCACCACCATCACCACCACCACCACCACCACCTCCCACCATCACCATCACCACCACCACCACCACCACCAGGTGTGGTTCCAGAACCGGCGGGCCAAGTGGAAGAAGCGCAAGAAGACCACCAACGTGTTCCGCAGCCAGGGCACCCTGCTGCCCACCCACCACCTCCAGCAGTTCCCCTCCGCCGCTGCGGCGGCGGCGGCGGCGATGGGCGACAGCCTCTGCTCGTTCCACGCCAACGACACCCGCTGGGCCGCGGCTGGCATGCCCGGCGT
>PIJE02002513.1:18198-25698 GCA_002895965.2 Coryphaenoides rupestris | reverse complement strand
TGAGGTACACACATTAAAAGATAGAACAAACAAATAACAGCAATATATCACATTTAATAATATCACAATATAATGGATCATGACAATAATGATAATATTGGACAGTACAAAATGGACGGTATGCATACAATAATATCACATATTGTGTAACGATGAGCTAGTATTTAAACGGTGGTCTATGGGCACACGTTGGCACCCTCCTCCATGACTTGTGGAGATGGTAATGGAAGAGGAGATCTAATGGGATCTGACAGGCAGAGTGTGGGAGTGTCTCTGGATGCCCACAGCTCCAGATGGTGCTGAGAAATCCCATCTGAGCGGCTCCTATGCAATACTTTTAAGTTCAGATCCCCTGCCTCTCTCTCTCTCTCTTTCTCTCTCTCTATCTCCCTCTCTCTCTCCCTGTCTCTCTCTCCCTCTCTCTCTCTCTCTCTCTCTCCAGCGGAGGCCGTGGTACAGAGACCCCGGGGTGTCTGGCCGAGGCAGACTGGCGGTGCTCAGAGCTGCCTCATCACTCCATTCTTTAAGGAAAGTCCTCCTAATTGTATTACATGCAAATGAAGAGATTTGATTGTGGCCTATTAGCTATTCATAAGAGAGGATGAGGGGAACATTAGAGGTTCACTGAGTCAGAGAGAGAGAGAGAGAGAGAGTAGAAGAGAGAGACAGAGACAGAGACAGAGAGACAGACAGACAGACAGAGAGAGAGAGAGAGAGAGACAGACAGAGTAGGGTGGAGTGAGAGAAAGAGAGAGGGAGATAGGGGGGAGAGGGAGAGGGAGGGAGAGGGAGAGACAGAGACAGCGACACAGAGGTAGAGAGAGAGAGAGAGAAAGAAAGAGAGAGAGAGTGAGAGAGGGAGGTAGAGAGAGAGAGAGGGGGAGAGACAGGGACTGTTGATGTGATAAAACAGTTAAATTGTGCATGAGGATCACACAGCAATTTAAATCATCCCAATATCCATCAATTGAAGATGCAGGTGTTGTGTGTGTGTGTGTGTGTGTGTGACAAAGAACGAGAGAGAGAGAGAGAGAGAGACAGTGTGCCAGTGTGAACCAATGTGTGTGTTTTCTAATCGGCCGGCGTCGATAATTAACCTGTGACGACTGAACCAGCCGGCCAATTACAGTCAGCATCACGTGACAATCAGAGTGACAGATGCTGGGCAGGAGAGGGGGGGGGGGGGGTGGGTTTTGGGGGGGGGGGGGGGGAGTCATCATGGCCGACCCCTGCTCCCCGACCTGCTAGAGGTGACCCCACCAGACCGCCATCATGTCAGCTGCCGTTAGGTTACATCACTTCACACACACACACACACACACACACACACACACACACACACACACACACACACACACACCACACACACACACACACACACACACACACACACACACACACACACACACAGAGTCACACATACACACACGTTTTCTATACTTTTGTAATAATGTGCGACTCAGTTACCTTATTCTGTGTTGTACTTGTTCACCAACATATGCTTGTGAACGTGGTCTCTCTCTCTCTCTCTCTCTCTCTCTCTCTCTCTTTCCTCCCCATGTCTGCACTTTACTGGCTGAAGAAGAACTCTGTGTTGTGCATCGGAGAGGAACAGCCCAAGAACAGGTTCACCGAGCTGCAGGTGTTGAAGGGACACTTTGACATTGTTCGATTCCTGGTGCAGATTGATGACTTAAGGTGAGCACAGACTCTCCCCCTCTCTCCCCCTCTCCCCCTCTCTCTCCCCCTCCATCACCCACTCACCCAACCACCGCCTTCCACCTCCCTCTACCATGACCAAATCCACCCTACTACACACCCCTCCTTGGCTGGCTGGGGACGGGGAGGGGAGTGGGGTTCAGTCCCTGATTGACAGGACGTCCTCTTGGGCAGCAGAACGTTGCGGAGCGTGACAGGAGCACAATCATGACCTCCGCGGGACGGCCGGCTGGCCCCCAGTGTACACACACACACACACACAAATAACAGATTTTTTTTTAAACTGACCTTTTGCAAAACTCCTTCCAGGGTGCGTGTAAACAGGGAAAATGGATTTCTTGATTTGTAACGATGGCGCGTGCGATATGTCCTTTTTTTAACGATTTAGTTGTTAACCTATCAAAACCGGCAATAACATTTTATATATTTTTGACATAGCAATGCAGTACATGATGAAGCATTGTGATGTTTTCGTGACACAAAGGAACATTTGGCACGCATCTGACATGTTTTACTGTTGCACCCAGGCATTCTGCATCTGGAAGGACTTGGGTTGTTGACCATTTCGGGGCAAATGGATTGCACCATATTTCCTTACGCTCTCATCTGGCTGGGGCTTCCTTTTCTTGATTTCCGGAGAGAATTCTTCATCACACTGATTCTGAGCTCTGATCTCGTTGACCTGTCTGTCCCTGGGTTACCAGTTCCTCAGCCAAGAGGATTTTGAACTCCAGGTACTGGGAGGTCTTTGCAGGCACACACGCTGGTGTTGCAAGTTGTTGCAAGGCCTGTCTGTCTTCTATGTATTGAAGCCATGAGTTGTTGACGGCCAAATCAGTGAAGTGAAGCATGGTACGAACAGTCCACTTCTTGGTGCGGCTGGACATTCTGTAGAAGCTGAGCATGCGATCGCACATGTCAACCCCTCCCATGTTGCTGTTGTATTCCACAACCACTGCAGGTCTTGTGACTTGGACGTGCTGCTTTTCTTTTTTTGACCATCTGAAACAGGTATCCTGGGGCTCAATCCCATGGCGGTTGATGCCATGACAACAGGCTTGTTGTCCATCCACTTGATTTCATCAGGTCCCCGTACAATCATTTCTGATGACCCTCTTGGTTTTTTGATCAGGACCTTGTCAGCAGTGAGGTGGCACTCTTTTGGAATTCGATTCTTCTGAATTGTTCCTGTAGCAGGCAGGCCCCTTTCCTAAAGAGCATCCAGAAGACTAATGGTGGTGAAATACCGGTCAAAGTAGCAAAGGAACACTTGAGCGAAGGTGTTCTTTTCCATGTAGGTTGCAAAGTCCAACACTAAGCCACCTGGACTTGCAAGAACAAACACCTTTAATCAGGTCGGATTCGGTTTCCCAGGCACAAACTGACGAACTGGACACCGGCCAGTGAATGGAACCATCTGTTCATCAATACAGACCTTTGTTGGCCTGGGTAGATCGAAGCAACCTTGGAGGACTCTCTTCAGAACTGGTCTGACTTTCCAGAGGGGATCCTTTTTCTTTTCGTCTTCTGGCACATCCAAATCATTGACCACTTTCAGGGAAGATCTGATCTTGTAGAAACGATCTCGTGCCATGGAGTCAGCTATGATCGGGACTCTTGTTTTAGTAGCCCAGTACATTTTAATTCTCGGATATCCAAGGCATGCCATGGACACAGAGATTCCTAAAAAGGTTTTGATCTCTTCTGGCGTTGTGTTAATGCTGCTGCCTGAATCCAGTAACAAGCTTGGTTGGTGAAGGACAGATCCTCAATTAGTTTCTGGTCAATGTACTGCTGGAAGTACTGCTGTGGGCTCCAGTCTCTACAGCTCATGAGGGTACCATCATCTGCAATTCTGTATTCTTCCAACAAAAGCATGAACCTAAGAGAAAGACAAAACACTGAATTAATTGAATGAATTAAACGAACAGGTGTTTATTCATTTTAAGAACAGCTTTATCTGTTTTTGCAAATGGACTTCTTACTCATTAATTGTTTCATTAAGTTAATTAAATAAAACGTTGGGATCTATTTCCTGGAACACATCTGTGTAGGTTATCTTTCCATTTTGCTCTGATTAAAAAACCTCCGATCCCTATGTGTTGGTTTGGCCCATAGAGGACGACGGCGCACTTCAGCTGGTCCTGCGTCTTGGTCAGCTTCAGCCGGCCCTGTGTCTTCTGCAGTTGCTCCTCATCTGAATCACCCTCTCTGTCTTGGCCATTCTCTTTCCACTCTCATCTTCTGAAAGATCTATGTCTGACTCTCCCTCAATTATTCTGTTAAGAATCCTCTCACACTCCGTCCTAGAGCTGTCTACTAAATAAATGTTGAAACAAACACTAACGTGTACACTACAGTGTACATTAATACATTAGTTGTTTTTCCTCTGAAAATAAATAAGTTTCAGCAATGCAAACTCACTCAAAATGCTCCTTAGATGTTTACTTACTAAAAACGATCAAAATGTAACATGACATTTTGTTTAATTATGAATATCATGCTTACCTTTCTTTTTTCCCGTGCAATGTTGATTTTGTGTTGGCAGCCATTTTACAAAGACAGGAAAAGGCAAATCTGCATTGGTCACACCCCCACACATGATATATCATTGGAAAGCTACGGTTGTTGTCTGTAATGCATATCAGGACTCAATAGAGTGACATGTATAGTATTAGCGGAATTAAGCAAAAAACTAATATGCACTACAGTGTACAAAAATGAATTGCCCAGGATGTGCAGTGAAATGAAAAGTGGCAATGCCCAGCGGAATGTGCAACAGAACAATACAAATATCACAAAATGAAGGCGAAATAATCAGAAATATCCACACTATTACAAGTCTGTGTAAATAGTGTGGATATTCAATTTATTTGTAAATGAGCAGCTTTCTTTTTTTGGTATGACAATATGACCAAAAACTTAAATAAACAGCAAGGCATATTAACAAGTAGTCATATCAAACAACAAAGCAATATAACACATTTAGTATCAAGTTATGTAGTAAAGACTATGTGGGTGCATGTACTGTGTACTACCTGTGTGAGTGTTTAGGGATGCAACGGTACAGTGTGCCCACGTTACGGTATGTATCACGGTTTTTGGTCCACGGTAACGGTACGGTTTCGGTATCCTAATATTTACTTGGCTCTAACAACCAGTAGGTTCTTTGCCTTTTCTGTTTTAAATAAACAGGGTACTCATTACTTGCAAAGGCAATATTGCACCAAAAATATTTCTTTTTATTTCTCTTATCTAGTTAATTCGGGGGGTGCTCCGAATTAACGGAGCACCCCCCCCCCACCCCCCCCTATCAGAACTGCAAATTAACGGACCCCCCCCCCCCCCCCCCCCTCCCAGAGACACTGACTCGGAGCCCGCCGCGCGCCTCACGGTAGCGTCATTGCGCATCCTTGGCGCAACATCTGTGATAACGTGTTAACTTTGACAGCCATAAAAAAAACACAAAATTCGATATGAACGTAAGAGCCATGAAACCAGACAAAGAGCCGCATGCGGCTCGGGAGCCGCGGTTGGCCAGGCCTGCTCTACCATTACACTGCGCCTCTGATTGTACAACGCGCGTGTTTCAGAACCAGGTTTTGAAATGAAAGTGAATGCCCGGCATACCGTGGTCCCGCGGCGTGCAGAACCGTACAGGGCATACCGTACGATACGACAATATTTCGTATACCGTTGCATCCCTAGTGAGTGTGTGCCATAGGAGTGGGGGCCCTAGTGAGGTCAGAGTTCACAGTTTCTGATGGCCTGACGAAAGAAACTCCATTTTAGTCTCTCACGTCTGTTCTAGCAGTGTGACTGCGGAGACACTTGCCTGACCACAGCAGCTGGAACAGTTTGTTGTTGGGGTGGTGAGGATCCTTCATGATCCTCCAGGCACTACCTCCTGAAGTGCAGGTCCTGCAGGGTGGGGAGTGTAGTGGCATAGTCCAAGTCAGATCCTCTGCGATGTGGGACTCCCAGGTACCTGAAGCTGCTCATCCTCTCCACAGCAGTCCCATTAATCCCCAGTGGTGTGTAAGTCCTCTGAAGTTGTTGTGTCCTCCTAAAGTCCACAATCAGCTCCTTAGTTTTGGAGACATTCAGCATGAGGCTGTTGTCTTGGCACCAGAGTGACAGGTTAGCAACTTCCTCTAGGTAGGCCTTCTCATCGTTACCGGAGATCAGGCCCACCACCACTGTGTCATCCGCAAACTTGATGATGGTGTTGGAGCTGAACCTGGCCACACAGTGTGTACAGGGAGTAGAGTAGGGGGCTGAGGACGCAACCCTGGGGGGATCCTGTGTTCAGGGTGAGGGGTCTGGAGGTGTGTTTGCCCACCCTGATGACCTGGGGCCTGGCGGTTAGGAAGTCCAGGATCCAGGCGCACGGGGTGTTCAGTCCCAGCTCAATCAGCTTGCCCGCCCGTCTGCTGGGAACTATGGTGTTGAAAGCAGAGCTCAAGTCAATAAAAATATTCTCACATCGCCCCCTTCTGACTCAAGATGGCTCTGGTTGATGACTGTGTCTGTTTCCGGCTGGTTTTCAGGGGATCCCATCCAGGGGGGAGGGTCATGTGGTTCCAGCGGTTCCTCCTATTGGTGGCGCTCCAGCCTCAGCGACTCCAGCTGCTGTCGGCAGCAGCCCTGAAAACCCTGGTACCACACCTAGCGCCGCAGCAGGTTAGTGTCCGCTGGTCATCACATGTTACAGCTAACCACTACGCTACAACAGCTAACTATTCAGCCAATACCTTCCATGTTGTTGTACTTTTATTAAAGGGGCACACATTTCACCACCAAGTGTGCTTGTGATTAGCCAAAATGATTGGGTTGTGCTTTTAAATCTGCCCTATCGTGACATCACATGTGGGAGTGTCCACCCAGGCTGCCCTACAGTGACCTCAGACTTGGGAGTGGCCACCTAGACAGCCCTATAGTGACATCACAAGTCGGAGTGTCCACCCAGACTTCCATATCACACCTGGTTGTGAGATGGAGGGCCCCATTTTAACTTTCTTTTCCATGCTTGACCTGTGTCGTTTTTCTTTTCTTTTTAATTCTCATCTGTTTGTGTTTACTGTTCCTCCCAGCTCCAGCCAACCCGCTGAGCTTCCTGAGGAACCAGCCTCAGTTCCACACCATGAGAGAACTGATCCAGCAGAACGCCTCCCTGCTGCCAGCCCTGCTGCAGGAGATCGGCAGGGAGAACCCGGAGCTGTTGCAGGTACACTGGCTTCTTTTTGTTCAGTAAAAAAAACCTGGACATGGAATTCTTGGAATGGGATATATGGGTTATAGTTTTTATTATCAAAGGTCTATTTTTAGCTCGTCAGCGTCTCATCTTAGTCATCGGAAAATGGTCGTTGACGAACATATTTCGTCATAGTTTTAGTCAACGAAATGAACACTGGTCCACACGTAGACATTTTTTTTTAAAGATAGCTTTTGCTATGCGTTTTGTCCTTTCATCCACACGCAAACTCTGTTTGGGTCACTGAAACTGACCTTTTGCAAAACTCCTTCAGGGTGCATGTAAACAGGGAAAATGGATTTCTTGATTTGTAACGACGGAGTGTGCGCTATGTCCTTTTTTTAACGATTTAGTTGTTAACCTATCAAAACCGGCAATAACATTTTATCTATTTTTTTTCAGGCTTCTGATTGGCCAACATGGCTTTACGGTTTGGGTTTTATCGCCACCTGTTGGCATTTTTATGTGGCCAGAAAAAACATGTTTAAACTGCTTGTGTGGACAGGATTTTTTTTTAAAGTAACCGT
>PIJE02002513.1:8198-13198 GCA_002895965.2 Coryphaenoides rupestris | reverse complement strand
ACCCTACTACACACCCCTCCTTGGCTGGCTGGGGACGGGAAGGGGAGTGGGGTTCAGTCCCTGATTGACAGGACGTCCTCTTGGGCAGCAGAACGTTGCGGAGCGTGACAGGAGCACAATCATGACCTCCGCGGGACGGCCGGCTGGCCCCCAGTGTACACACACACACACACACACACACACCTTGAAGACGCCATCCTATTACTTATTACCCCCCACACACACACACACACACACACAATGTAAACACACCCACACATGCTACACCCTTTCAATAGCATTAGCGATGACGCTGGAGTCCAGACACACACTCTCTGCATAAGTGGCCGGATTGTGGTTTGTAGTGGAACAAAAGTGTGTGTGTGTGTGTGTCTGTGTGTGTGTGTGTACACGTGTGTGTCTCCCTGTGGTGGTGGTGTCACACCTGGTCGCCCCCGGTAACACCCTGCTCCTCTCGGACGTGCCCTCCCCCAACCCCACCTCCCGCCACGGGTCTATAGTCCGGGCCAAAGGCCACATCATTTTTGTCCAAATTGCTTCTGAAGTCTTCAGCCTGTGTCCCAGACTCCCAGACACGCTTCCCTTATCTTCTCCGTCTCTCCTCCTCCTCCTCCTCCTCCTGCTCCTCATATCTCTTATTTTTCAATCCTTTCATTTTGTTCCGGTCGAGGCTGAAATCGGGTTAGCGAGGATGGAGGTGACAGGGTGAGCGGGGGGGTGGTGGAGAGGGAAGGTCAGAGGTCAGGGGAATGTGTTAATGATATTTCTTTTTGGTGTATCTCGGAGGTAGATGGACATGGTGGTATGGTGGATAATTCCTAAGACAAATGAATTCCATCCTTTTTAGTTTTTTTTCTTTGTTATAGCTACTGAGGTTTAGCTACTTTAGAGATTTAGCCAAAATCAAAATCGACTGTCTGAATGCCATCTTGTATTTGTATTTGCGTTTGTGCTTCATCGATATATGAGTAATATATGTCAGTAGTTAGTAGCATTATGGATGCAGTGGTTAGTTAGTATTAGTTAGTCGTGGTTAGTATTTTTTGTGCTAGCTTTTTAGCTCGCCTGATCTCGGAGAAATATATCAAATGCAGACAATTGCCTTGAGTGTCTCTTTGCTAACGGAGCTATCCCACCTGCCTGCCAGGTACGCCTCCGCTGGAGACGATGGTCTGGTGATCGTGTGGAACATCGAGGTGAATATTAACGTTGACATTGGAACAACTATTTATATTTTTCCCGTTATTTTTGATTCATGTATTACTTTAATTGTATCATCAAGGTTATGTCAGTTTTGCATTTGACATAATCTCATCTGTGTATGTGTGTGTGGTCGTGTATGTGTATATATTGATGTGTGTGTATTTTAATGCGTGTGTGTGTGTGTGTGTGTGTTCCCAGACGGGGGAGAAGCTTCTGGAGATGCGAGGCCACTCCCAGCAGATCACGGCGATGGCTCCGCTGACCCGCCTCTCCCGGGACACGCCCCACACCTGGCTGGTCACCGCCTCCTCCGACCGCAGCCTCAGCGTATCCTCCGCACCAGACCACCCCCCCCCTCGGACCGTAGTAGTCCTGATCACCATACAGTATATGGCTGGGGCATCACAATGCATCGTGGGAATAGGTGTTCGGCGATCCTCCACCATATTGAGAGTTGTAGTCGTGTACTTTAAAATCTTAAATCAACATGGATATCCTAGACATGAGATAGCATTTTCAAACACAACAATAATGACATAATGACAAATCATTTTACGATTAATTACTAAACCACGACCAAAAAAGTTTCCATTCCATTCCATTGCTCCTATGCTCCCAAAATGGTGGCATGTCATTGCAATGTGATGGTAATTATTGTAATAATACGTTTCATTTTCAGCATCATAACTCATAATATAATGCAATATATGTGGACACTTTTATCCAATACTTTACTGTGAGTTCATTTTTACTTTTAGGGGGCGGCAGTAGCTCAGGAGGTCGAGTGGTTGTCTGTCGACCGGAAAGTTGCTGGTTCGCGTCGGGGTGTCTTTGTTATATTTTGTTATATTTCCTCAACGCTTAAACAACCCAGCTGTGGGATCCGGACACAGGGAACAGAGTACAGACCATCTCAGACCTCCAGTCCTCGGTGAAGGTAGTGACTGTTAAATGGTGTATTAACGGATATTAACAGCATGTTGCTAAGCAACGAGCGCTTGTATGTAACGTTAAGATGTGGTGAGAAAATGGCTGCCCGTCATTTTATGATGGCACCCGATATTAGTTTAGTATAATTGTTAATTTAAATCGACAATGGCTTCTGTACACGCTTTCTCTGCATGGTTCCTCAGTGTCTGCTGATGCTGGAGAGTCTATCCGGTGTGTTCTAAGGAGAACCAGTGACAGTGTTCTCTGCGTGGTTCCTCAGTGTCTGCTGGTGCTGGAGCGTCTGTCCGTGTGGCTCTCCGGGGGGGAGGAGCTGTGCGTTTGGAACACCGCCTTCCAGCTGCAGTGCCAACGACGGAACCACAGCGACACCGGTGAGGAACCGCAACGGTACCGTCCGTGACGAATATACAATTTCCTTTCTTTTTGGTCACTTTGATTCAAGGTTCACGATTCAAGAACTTTATTCATCACAAACACATGCAGGATATGCAGTGAAATGAAATGTGAATGTGCAACAGAACAATACAAATATCACAAATTGGAGGGATCAGAATATATTTACAATATATACAATATTAACAGTATTTACAGCAAAAACAGCAGCAGGAATGAGAAATATACACAAATAAATATATGTAAATATATATAAACTCCTCAAAAAAAGTTCGGAAACGTTATTTCGGTCGATTATTCCTCCCCTTTAATAATACCAATTGGTATTCACCACACACACACACACACACACACACACACACACACACACACTGAGGGGCCCACTTTATTACAGGTGCCTTCATCCAGAAATCAAAATGATCAAAAATGATCAAAATTTTCTTTTGATTTCAATTTGCAAAAGCAAAGCCATATCCAGTATATATCTAATAATATTCTACTCTTGAGATTCAGAAGTGTTACCGTTTGGGGGGGTTTGACGAGGTCGTGGGGTCGTCCAGTGACTGTGACGACTGGAATATTATTATTCCAGTTATAATATTTAGATTTTGATGTTGATTTTGAGTTAAATCTGCTGTATGTCAGTTTGTGTTCACCTTTAATTATGTTTTGACACTTAAATAGATTAGATTACATCCCTGCTGTCTCAGCATACATTCTTTCAATGCATTGGCCTATATATATATATATAAAAATATATATATTTATTATATGTCTTATGGCCTTAATTGTCTCTCTGTGTGTGTGTGTGTGTGTAGGGGACGGGGGGGTCACTATCGTTGCAATACTCTGTAAACTACGTAGTATTCTTCTTTTGATTATGGGGAGGAGAGGGGGTCCAGATAATCATTCAATGTTAATGTCAAACAATATGAGTTTTCTTTAAGAATGTATTTAATGTCAACGTGTAATCAACGTGTACATTTTGTGTTCAACCTGACAAGAAAGACGTGGCACAAAGTCTTTCAGCGATCCATATCAGTCTTATCATTATTATTTTATTACCATGTAGTATTTTACTGTTGTTGTTGTTGTTGTTGTTGTTGTCGGCTATAGTTTGACATCAAGACGACGTACTACTCAAACACAACATGCCTTTTTACGTTCAGCTGCAACGACACCGTCATGCAATACGATGAGCTCTATGCCACCATTACTGTCAAGGAGGAACATTTTGAAATCTCTTTCTCAACAAGTCACACGCCAACTCAACTGTATGCTGTTTTTTTGTAATAAAAAAAAATGTAAATAAAACACATTTCAAAACACAGACACACACACTAGATACACACACACACACACACACACACACACACACACTGAGGGGCCCACTTTATTACAGGTGCCTTCATCCAGAAATCAAAATGATCAAAAATGATCAAAATTTTCTTTTGATTTCAATTTGCAAAAGCAAAGCCATATCCAGTATATATCTAATAATATTCTACTCTTGAGATTCAGAAGTGTTACCGTTTGGGGGGGTTTGACGAGGTCGTGGGGTCGTCCAGTGACTGTGACGACTGGAATATTATTATTCCAGTTATAATATTTAGATTTTGATGTTGATTTTGAGTTAAATCTGCTGTATGTCAGTTTGTGTTCACCTTTAATTATGTTTTGACACTTAAATAGATTAGATTACATCCCTGCTGTCTCAGCATACATTCTTTCAATGCATTGGCCTATATATATATATATAAAAATATATATATTTATAATATGTCTTATGGCCTTAATTGTCTCTCTGTGTGTGTGTGTGTGTGTAGGGGACGGGGGGGTCACTATCGTTGCAATACTCTGTAAACTACGTAGTATTCTTCTTTTGATTATGGGGAGGAGAGGGGGTCCAGATAATCATTCAATGTTAATGTCAAACAATATGAGTTTTCTTTAAGAATGTATTTAAGTAATGTCAACGTGTAATCAACGTGTACATTTTGTGTTCAACCTGACAAGAAAGACGTGGCACAAAATCTTTCAGCGATCCATATCAGTCTTATCATTATTATTTTATTACCATGTAGTATTTTACTGTTGTTGTTGTTGTTGTTGTTGTTGTTGTCGGCTATAGTTTGACATCAAGACGACGTACTACTCAAACACAACATGCCTTTTTACGTTCAGCTGCAACGACACCGTCATGCAATACGATGAGCTCTATGCCACCATTACTGTCAAGGAGGAACATTTTGAAATCTCTTTCTCAACAAGTCACACGCCAACTCAACTGTATGCTGTTTTTTTGTAATAAAAAAAAATGTAAATAAAACACATTTCAAAACAAAATGATTATTAAAGAACGAGTTCACTATTGACTGAGTTTGTTGGCTTCTTCCGTTTCCGTCTAGAGGCGCTTTCAGAGGTTTGAAAAGATGGAGAAAATGTAGATTTTG
>PIJE02002512.1:48955-66453 GCA_002895965.2 Coryphaenoides rupestris | reverse complement strand
AAACGTGACTAGTCTGGTAACTTTACGACTGCTGTGTTGACCTACGTGACTAGTTAGCTGTTTGACCTACGTGACTAGTTAGCTATTTGACTGCTGTGTGGCCTACGTGACTAGTTAGCTTCACTCTTATCTGTTTTCCCCGGGAGGCCTCTGAGACGCACTCGCAGCTGTTGTTGTGGGAACCGGTTGCGTCTCCTATCTGGACTGGCGGTCCCACGGAAGGGCTCAACGTGAGACCTTGCAGTCTCTGCACCTTTTGTGTGGCACGGGAGGCCATGATACCCGTGCCCTTGTTAACTGTTTGTCTGTCTGTTACATCCCCACGTGGGGCCTGGGGTCCTGGCGTCTCCGGATTGGCTGTCTGGGGTGTGGGGACGGAAGGGTCTCCATGGACGGCCTTGTTGTCCCTGCTCCCTGAATGGCTGTCTTGGAGGCGTTTCTATGTCTGTTGTGTCTATATGTAAATGCTTCTCTTTCTCCCATGCAAACTGTATATATGCTCTGTGTATGTAAATAAACTTTGAATCATTCCTGGTGATACTGCCTTGTGTCACATTGATTCCCGAGCTCGCTGCTTTGCTACAGACAATCCAGAACCTGAACCTGAACTCCAGCCACAATAGATGACCGCTCGGAACTGCGCATAACACTTACAGTAAATATCAGATACTTTAAGACTTTTACTCAAGTACATTTCTAAAAGGTGACTAACTTCTACCAAAGTCATTTTCTGGGAAGACACTTGTACTTTTACTCAAGTATCGCTTTCAAGTACTTTATACAAGACTGCATTTTATTTATACAGTACATTTTAAACTTAAAGGGTAAAAAAATCTAAGAAATATAAATTAAAGGTCATATTAAAACATTTAAAGGTGCAGTGTTAAATTTAGTGGAACAACCTTGGCAGGAGTGGAATATAATATTCACTATGTTCTAATTATTGTCATCACCTGAAGCTAAGAATTGTTGTTTTTGTTATCTTAGCTATGTGTGTCGTATCTTTATATCATCGGACATCGGAGCGCGTCGCCTTCCACGGAGGACACCGTGTTGCTTCAGTGGCCCAGAAGGGATCAACAGAACCCCGGCTCTCATGCACAGTAGCTAACGTTAGCAATTAAACGCTAGCACATTGTGGGAACAAGTAGCAATAATATTCACTTATTCATTCAATATTATTGTCCATTTGCTCCTTAATGACCTGTCTCTGTACTGTCTAACCCCTACCTGCTCCTTAATGACCTGTCTCTGTACCGTCTAACCCCTACCTGCTCCTTAATGACCTGTCTCTGTACTGTCTAACCCCTACCTGCTCCTTAATGACTCGTCTCTGTACCGTCTAACCCCTACCTGCTCCTTAATGACCCGTCTCTGTACCGTCTAACCCCCTACCTTGCTCCTTAATGACCTGTCTCTGTACTGTCTAACCCCTACCTGCTCCTTAATGACCCGTCTCTGTACTGTCTAACCCCTACCTGCTCCTTAATGACCTGTCTCTGTACTGTCTAACCCCTACCTGCTCCTTATGACCTGTCCTCTGTACCGCTAAACCCCTACCTGCTCCTTAATGAACCCTGTCCTCTGTACCGTCTAACCGCCTACCTTGCTCCTTAATGCCCTGTCTCTGTACTGTCTAACCCCGTACCTGCTCCTTAATTGACCTGTCTCTGTACTGTCTAACCCCTACCGTGCGTCCTTAATGACCTGTCTCTGTACTGTCTAACCCCTACCTGCTCTTTAATGACCTGTCTCTGTACTGTCTAACCCCTACCTGCTCCTAATTGACCTGTTCTCTGTACTGTCTAACCCTACCATGCTCCTTAATGACCTGGTCTCTGTACTGTCCTAACCCCTACCCTGCTCCTTAATGACCTGTCTCTGTACCGTCCAACCCTACCTGCTCCCTTAATGACCCGTCTCCTGTACCGTCCTAACCCCTACCTTGCCTCCTTAATGACCCGTCTCTGTACCGTCTAACCCCTACCTGCTCCTTAATGACCCGTCCTCTGTACCGTCTAACCGCTAACCTCTCCTAAACCTGACTTAATGCCGTCTCTGTACTGTCTACCCTACCTGCTCCTTAATGACCTGTCTCTGTACCGTCCTAACCCCTACCTGACTCCTTAATGAACCTGTCTCTGTACCGTCTAACCCCTACCTGCTCCCTTAATGACTCGTCTCTGTACCCGTCCTAACCCTACCTGCTCCTTAATGACCCGTCTCTGTACTGTCTACCCCATACCTGCTTCCTTATGACCTTGTCTCTGGTACTGCTAACCCCTACCTGCTCCTTAATGACCCGATCTCTGTACCGTCCTAACCCCTACCTCTCCTTAATGACCTGTCTCTGTACCGTCTAACCCCTACCTGCTCCTTAATGACCTGTCTCTGTAACTGTCTAACCCCTACCTGCTCCTTAATGACCTGTCTCTGTACCGTCTAACCCCTACCTGCTCCTTAATGACCTGTCCTCTGTACCGTCTAACCCCTACCTGCTCCTTAATGACCTGTCTCTGTACCGTCTAACCCCTACCTGCTCCTTAATGACCTGTCTCTGTACCGTCTAACCCCTACCTGCTCCTTAATGACCTGTCTCTGTACCGTCTAACCCCTACCTGCTCCTTAATGACCTGTCTCTGTACCGTCTAACCCCTACCTGCTCCTTAATGACCTGTCTCTGTACCGTCTAACCCCTACCTGCTCCTTAATGACCTGTCTCTGTACCGTCTAACCCCTACCTGCTCCTTAATGACCGTCTCTGTACCGTCTAACCCCTACCTGCTCCTTAATGACCCGTCTCTGTACTGTCTAACCCCTACCTGCTCCTTAATGACCTGTCTCTGTACTGTCTAACCCTACCTGCTCCTTAATGACCTGTCTCTGTACTGTCTACCCCTACCTGCTCCTTAATGACCTGTCTCTGTACTGTCTAACCCCTACCTGCTCCTTAATGACCTGTCTCTGTACTGTCTAACCCCTACCTGCTCCTTAATGACCTGTCTCTGTACTGTCTAACCCCTACCTGCTCCTTAATGACCTGTCTCTGTACTGTCTAACCCCTACCTGCTCCTTAATGACCTGTCTCTGTACTGTCTAACCCCTACCTGCTCCTTAATGACCTGTCTCTGTACTGTCTAACCCCTACCTGCTCCTTAATGACCTGTCTCTGTACTGTCTAACCCCTACCTGCTCCTTAATGACCTGTCTCTGTACTGTCTAACCCCTACCTGCTCCTTAATGACCTGTCTCTGTACCGTCTAACCCCTACCTGCTCCTTAATGACCTGTCTCTGTACTGTCTAACCCCTACCTGCTCCTTAATGACCTGTCTCTGTACCGTCTAACCCCTACCTGCTCCTTAATGACCTGTCTCTGTACCGTCTAACCCCTACCTGCTCCTTAATGACCTGTCTCTGTACCGTCTAACCCCTACCTGCTCCTTAATGACCTGTCTCTGTACCGTCTAACCCCTACCTGCTCCTTAATGACCCGTCTCTGTACCGTCTAACCCCTACCTGCTCCTTAATGACCTGTCTCTGTACCGTCTAACCCCTACCTGCTCCTTAATGACCTGTCTCTGTACCGTCTAACCCCTACCTGCTCCTTAATGACCTGTCTCTGTACCGTCTAACCCCTACCTGCTCCTTAATGACCTGTCTCTGTACCGTCTAACCCCTACCTGCTCCTTAATGACCTGTCTCTGTACCGTCTAACCCCTACCTGCTCCTTAATGACCTGTCTCTGTACCGTCTAACCCCTACCTGCTCCTTAATGACCTGTCTCTGTACCGTCTAACCCCTACCTGCTCCTTAATGACCTGTCTCTGTACCGTCTAACCCCTACCTGCTCCTTAATGACCCGTCTCTGTACCGTCTAACCCCTACCTGCTCCTTAATGACCCGTCTCTGTACCGTCTAACCCCTACCTGCTCCTTAATGACCCGTCTCTGTACCGTCTAACCCCTACCTGCTCCTTAATGACCTGTCTCTGTACCGTCTAACCCCTACCTGCTCCTTAATGACCTGTCTCTGTACCGTCTAACCCCTACCTGCTCCTTAATGACCTGTCTCTGTACCGTCTAACCCCTACCTGCTCCTTAATGACCCGTCTCTGTACCGTCTAACCCCTACCTGCTCCTTAATGACCTGTCTCTGTACTGTCTAACCCCTACCTGCTCCTTAATGACCTGTCTCTGTACCGTCTAACCCCTACCTGCTCCTTAATGACCCTGTCTCTGTACTGTCTAACCCCTACCTGCTCCTTAATGACCTGTCTCTGTACTGTCTAACCCCTACCTGCTCCTTAATGACCTGTCTCTGTACTGTCTAACCCCTACCTGCTCCTTAATGACCTGTCTCTGTACTGTCTAACCCTACCCCTTATGACCTTTTTCTAACCCCTACCTGCTCTTAATGACCTGTCTCTGTACTGTCTAACCCCTACCTGCTCCTTAATGACCTGTCTCTGTACCGTCTAACCCCTACCTGCTCCTTAATGACCTGTCTCTGTACTGTCTAACCCCTACCTGCTCCTTAATGACCTGTCTCTGTACTGTCTAACCCCTACCTGCTCCTTAATGACCTGTCTCTGTACTGTCTAACCCCTACCTGCTCCTTAATGACCTGTCTCTGTACTGTCTAACCCCTACCTGCTCCTTAATGACCTGTCTCTGTACTGTCTAACCCCTACCTGCTCCTTAATGACCTGTCTCTGTACCGTCTAACCCCTACCTGCTCCTTAATGACCTGTCTCTGTACCTGTCTAACCCCTACCTGCTCCTTAATGACCTGTCTCTGTACCGTCTAACCCCTACCTGCTCCTTAATGACCTGTCTCTGTACCGTCTAACCCCTACCTGCTCCTTAATGACCCGTCTCTGTACCGTCTAACCCCTACCTGCTCCTTAATGACCTGTCTCTGTACCGTCTAACCCCTACCTGCTCCTTAATGACCTGTCTCTGTACCGTCTAACCCCTACCTGCTCCTTAATGACCCGTCTCTGTACCGTCTAACCCCTACCTGCCTCCTAATGGAACCTTGTCTCTGTACCGTCTAACCCCTACCTGCTCCTTAATGACCTGTCTCGGTACCGTCTAACCCCTACCTGCTCCTTAATGACCTGTCTCTTACCGTCTAACCCCTACCTGCTTTAATACCTGTCTCTTACTGTCTAACCCTACCTGCTCCTTAATGACCTGTCTCTGTACGTCTAACCCCTACCTGCTCCTTAATGACCTGTTCTGTACTGTCTAACCCCTACCTGCTCCTTAATGACCTGTCTCTGTACTGTCTAACCCCTACCTGCTCCTTAATGACCTGTCTCTGTACCGTCTAACCCCTACTGCTCCTTAATGACCGTCTCTGTACGTCTAACCCCTACCTGCTCTTAATGACCTGTCTCTGTACGTCTAACCCCTACCTGCTCCTTTAATGTTAACCCTACTGCTCCTTAATGACCTGTCTCTGTACTGTCTAACCCCTACCTGCTCCTTAATGACCTTGTCTCTGTACCGTCTAACCCCTACCTGCTCCTTAATGACCCGTCTCTGTACTGTCTAACCCCTACCTGCTCCTTAATGACCTGTCTCTGTACTGTCTAACCCCTACCTGCTCCTTAATGACCTGTCTCTGTACCGTCTAACCCCTACCTGCTCCTTAATGACCTGTCTCTGTACTGTCTAACCCCTACCTGCTCCTTAATGACCTGTCTCTGTACCGTCTAACCCCTACCTGCTCCTTAATGACCCGTCTCTGTACTGTCTAACCCCTACCTGCTCCTATCTGTAAGTCACTTCAGACAAAAGCATCTGCTGAATGACAAACTGCCTCTCATACAGTGATCTCCACCTCACCTCCACCATACTGAGGTCATACTACTGTCTACTCGACCTCCTCCACCTCCAGCATGTTTGGATCTCTAATGTCATCAGTTCACCTGCAAGCCTCACTGTTCATTGACAATATTCATCACCACGACATTCTCACCAGAACATCTCTGTCACCTTGGTAAGTCTCTCTCTCTCTCTCTCTCTCTCTCTCTCTCTCTCTCTCTCTCTCTCTCTCTCTCTCTCTCTCTCTCTCTCTCTCTCTCTCTCTCTCTCTCTCTCTCTCTCTCTCTCTCTCTCTCATCAGTTAATTGTCTGAAGTCTCTTAGCTGTAAGAATGTAGAGGAGAGGGAGGATGTTACATCAGTGGCTGAGCAGCCAATAGGAGGAGGGCATCATCCAGGGTGAACAAGTCCTCCCCTGGGGTATTTAAGAGGTCAGAGCAGCTGCAGACCAGAAGACACACTGCCCGTCCACGTAAGGTAAGACACCGCTTCTAGAGACCAGCAGAGACCGCTTCTAGAGACCAGTAGAGACCGCTTCTAGAGACCAGCAGAGACCGCTTCTAGAGACCAGCAGAGACCGCTTCTAGAGACCAGTAGAGACCGCTTCTAGAGACCAGCAGAGACCGCTTCTAGAGACCAGCAGAGACCGCTTCTAGAGACCAGTAGAGACCGCTTCTAGAGACCAGCAGAGACCGCTTCTAGAGACCAGCAGAGACCGCTTCTAGAGACCAGTAGAGACCGCTTCTAGAGACCAGCAGAGACCGCTTCTAGAGACCAGCAGAGACCGCTTCTAGAGACCAGTAGAGACCGCTTCTAGAGACCAGTAGAGACCGCTTCTAGAGACCAGCAGAGACCGCTTCTAGAGACCAGCAGAGACCGCTTCTAGAGACCAGTAGAGACCGCTTCTAGAGACCAGCAGAGACCGCTTCTAGAGACCAGCAGAGACCGCTTCTAGAGACCAGCAGAGACCGCTTCTAGAGACCAGCAGAGACCGCTTCTAGAGACCAGCAGAGACCGCTTCTAGAGACCAGCAGAGACCGCTTCTAGAGACCAGCAGAGACCGCTTCTAGAGACCAGCAGAGACCGCTTCTAGAGACCAGCAGAGACCGCTTCTAGAGACCAGCAGAGACCGCTTCTAGAGACCAGCAGAGACCGCTTCTAGAGACCAGCAGAGACCGCTTCTAGAGACCAGTAGAGACCGCTTCTAGAGACCAGCAGAGACCGCTTCTAGAGACCAGCAGAGACCGCTTCTAGAGACCAGCAGAGACCGCTTCTAGAGACCAGCAGAGACCGCTTCTAGAGACCAGCAGAGACCGCTTCTAGAGACCAGCAGAGACCGCTTCTAGAGACCAGCAGAGACCGCTTCTAGAGACCAGCAGAGACCGCTTCTAGAGACCAGCAGAGACCGCTTCTAGAGACCAGCAGAGACCGCTTCTAGAGACCAGCAGAGACCGCTTCTAGAGACCAGCAGAGACCGCTTCTAGAGACCAGCAGAGACCGCTTCTAGAGACCAGGAGAGACCACTTCTAGAGACCAGCAGAGACCGCTTCTAGAGACCAGCAGAGACCGCTTCTAGAGACCAGGAGATACCACTTCTAGAGACCAGCAGAGACCGCTTATAGAGACCAGGAGAGACCGCTTCTAGGGACCAGGAGAGACCGCTTCTAGAGACCAGGAGAGACCAGTATACACTAGAGACAGGTTAAAATAAGACCTTGCTTTTTGACCATGTTTGTAGTTTGTATAAAAATACTTAATAATGAATAATACTGAAGTTGTGTTGCTTCATGTAGTTCTTATCAAGTGAACCAAGTGTGTGCAGTAGAAGCCAGTAGAAGATTGAATGCGTGTCTCCCTCCAGATGAGGCCATTATTGAGTCTGCGGGGCTCCCAGTCCACCTTGCTGCTGTCCCTGGTCCTGCTGAGCCAGGCCCGTCCCCACCTGCACACCGCCCTCCGGCCCACGCCCGCCAGCCCCGCCCTGGACACGCATCTACTCCAGCACCTGGCCCCGGGCCCAGCGGAGACCGGAGGCCTCGGGTGGCCAGGGCCCTGGGGGATCAGGACCCGGGAGGGGGCTGAGACAGGGGAGGAGGAGGAGGTGCAGAAGAGCCGGCCGATGGCCCACCGCTCCCTGCACCTCCGGCGGGAGCGGGGTCAGGAGGGGGGGGAGGCGGGGGGGAGGAAGGAGGCGCTGCTGTCCATGGCGGGAGGCCTGCAGGCCTTCAGCCGAGAGAAGGGAGGCTTCGGCTTCCGCTTCGGCAGGAAGAGACAGAGTGGAGGGGGGAGGGGGGAGGAGGGGGAGGAGGAGGGGTGAGAGAGGAGGAGCACAGAAAGGAGAAGAAGGAGCATGTGACTGAGGAGGATCCGCAGCAGCAGCAGCAGCAGAAGCATGTAGTCTGGCTATGTAGGCGGCATTGTATGGATATACCATCGAAACTGAAGTTACATCTAAGCGGAATATGATATGAGGAAGGAACACTGTGGGAGTGTGTGTGTTTGGTGGCTGGCTTAATTGGCCTCACCTGGCCCAGTTAGAGTCTGGGGGGGGCGGGACTACAGCCTCACCTGGCCCAGTTAGAGTCTGGGGGGGGGCGGGGCTACAGCCTCACCTGGCCCAGTTAGAGTCTGGGGGGTGGGGCTACAGCCTCACCTGGTCCAGTTAGAGTCTGGGGGGGTGGGGCTACAAACCTGTGGTGCATTGTGTAATCAGTGCACCACAGGTTGAATCAGCCATCAGCACACACGCTCAGGAAGCGCTAACATGCTAGCTAGCTATGATCTGCTGTCATTTCTTCACTATCTTGCAATAAAGCAGACTTTTCAACACTACTACCTGCCTGTGTCCTTGGAGGAGCCCCAAAGAAGCCACATGATGTGGCCACCCAACACACACTCCCACCAACATATAAAAGGGGATCAATGGGGAAGTAAATGAGATTATTTAAAGGAAAGCCAAATGACTTACGATAGTAAGTAGTAGTGCTAATAATAATACTGATATAATAATATTAGTGTAATCCGCTTATAGTGATCACGTGTGTCCGGGTCAAATTGATCACTATAAGCGGTTGATTACTATAACCGAGATTTTCTAATTTTCTTTATTTTTTATGCAGATTACCATCCAATTGACATTTGTATATATAATACATTAATACATGTATAAAGTAATGAGTTAAACTTCCAGTTAAACTGGAATTAACCGGATTTTATTACAGCAAGTTAACTTTTAAATACTGTACAGTCCGTACATTAACGTTACAGTACAGCTGTTTGAAACGCGATTCAAACAGCAAATTAAATGACAGCATTGCACTGTGTCGCTATAAATCAAATACACTACAGTAGGCTACTGTATATGAAACAACTGTATAACTTACAGTAGTTCCACATATAATTAGGTTGTAATCTAAAGCTGTATATTGTGCCGAATAAGCCGACAGTTAGTGCAAATACTGTAGCGGCAGCTTGGCGGTTTCAGTGCATAAACCCGCAACAGTTAAAACTCGTAACAGAGCTTGAAAAACTAACTTGAACTAAAACATAACTTCGTTCAGAGACATGCAGCACGAGCGCTCACCAGCCGCTGAAGACGTGCACGCGCTCACCGGCCGTCGAAGACGCGCTCGCGCTCACCGGCCGTCGAAGACGTGCACGCGCGAGCCGCCGTTGAAGACGTGCACGCGCGAGCCGCTATAAATGACCGTAATGTATTAATTCCTCGCACATATGTTTTGTATAAAGGACCCAAAATGATCTCTATAAGCGGACTGCTTGATCGCTATAAGAGAATTATTGAAACAGTGTTTGTATAGGAACCATTCTGTCCCAGGCTCTGTGATCATATAAGCGGTTGATCACTATATCCGTGATCACTAGAAGCGGATTACACTGTAATAATAATAATAATAATAATAATAATACTAATAATAATATAATAATATAATAGTGATATATAATACTGATATATAAATAACTAATATATAAATATAATATATAATACTGATAATATAATACTA
Organism: Coryphaenoides rupestris; assembly: GCA_002895965.2. Lineage (NCBI taxonomy): Eukaryota > Metazoa > Chordata > Actinopteri > Gadiformes > Macrouridae > Coryphaenoides > Coryphaenoides rupestris. Next base: position 56,600 of record PIJE02002512.1, on the reverse strand, counting down.
AAATATTTTAGAGAAATAAACAACACGTAGTCTTCGGTTTGGTTTGACCGGCACACAGTGAGCGCCTGGAGCAATCAGCCTTTTATTAGTTTGCAACACCCGTTAACCACGCCCTCTCTCTGGATCATGTGATACGTGTAAGGGCACATTCAAGAACAACAACAATCAACTGTTCAACAAATACTGATATATAATACTGATATATATAATACTGATATATATAATACTGATATATATAATACTGATATATATAATACTGATATATATAATACTGATATATATAATACTGATATATATAATACTGATATATATAATACTGATATATAATACTGATATATATAATACTGATATATATAATACTGATATATAATACTGATATATATAATACTGATATATAATACTGATATATATAATACTGATATATATAATACTGATATATATAATACTGATATATAATACTGATATATATAATACTGATATATATAATACTGATATATATAATACTGATATATAATACTGATATATATAATACTGATATATATAATACTGATATATAATACTGATATATATAATACTGATATATATAATACTGATATATATAATACTGATATATATAATACTGATATATATAATACTGATATATATAATACTGATATATATAATACTGATATATATAATACTGATATATATAATACTGATATATAATACTGATATATATAATACTGATATATATAATACTGATATATATAATACTGATATATAATACTGATATATATAATACTGATATATATAATACTGATATATAATACTGATATATATAATACTGATATATATAATACTGATATATATAATACTGATATATAATACTGATATATATAATACTGATATATATAATACTGATATATATAATACTGATATATATAATACTGATATATAATACTGATATATAATACTGATATATATAATACTGATATATATAATACTGATATATATAATACTGATATATATAACACTGATATATATAATACTGATATATATAATACTGATATATATAATACTGATATATAATACTGATATATAATACTGATATATATAATACTGATATATATAATACTGATATATATAATACTGATATATATAATACTGATATATAATACTGATATATAATACTGATATATATAATACTGATATATATAATACTGATATATATAATACTGATATATAATACTGATATATATAATACTGATATATATAATACTGATATATATAATACTGATATATAATACTGATATATATAATACTGATATATATAATACTGATATATAATACTGATATATATAATACTGATATATAATACTGATATATATAATACTGATATATATAATACTGATATATATAATACTGATATATAATACTGATATATAATACTGATATATATAATACTGATATATAATACTGATATATATAATACTGATATATATAATACTGATATATATAATACTGATATATAATACTGATATATATAATACTGATATATATAATACTGATATATATAATACTGATATATATAATACTGATATATATAATACTGATATATATAATACTGATATATAATACTGATATATATAATACTGATATATAATACTGATATATATAATACTGATATATATAATACTGATATATAATACTGATATATATAATACTGATATATATAATACTGATATATATAATACTGATATATATAATACTGATATATATAATACTGATATATATAATACTGATATATAATACTGATATATATAATACTGATATATATAATACTGATATATATAATACTGATATATAATACTGATATATATAATACTGATATATATAATACTGATATATATAATACTGATATATATAATACTGATATATAACACTGATATATATAATACTGATATATAATACAGTTTGTGTCTCCTTCACTGTTCACCTTCGGGATCAATAAAGTTTTTATCTTAGCCGCTGTCAATCATCCACCGTGGCCCCGCCCAGGTTGGCAGCGCGAGACTTCCTGTCTCGAGACGACAGTTGTAGCGCGCGCCACCGAGGCTATAAGAGGGTGTGGTCTGGAGGCGGAGCGTCACCGAGGCTATAAGAGGGTGAGCAGGTCTGGAGGCGGAGCGTCACCGAGGCTATAAGAGGGTGTGGAGGGCTGGAGGCGGAGCGTCACCGAGGCTATAAGACGGTGTGGAGGGCTGGAGGCGGAGCGTCACCGAGGCTATAAGAGGGTGTGATGTGGAGCAGTTACCACACACCCCGCGCTACATCTACTCCGAGCAGAGCACCGTAGTGCAGCAGAGCGGCGCCATGTTGCTGATCCTTGTCTCCGCGCTTCTGCTCTGCGGAGTGCGGGCCGCACACGCAGGTAACATATACATTTATTCATACATACATATATTTACTAATACATACATACGTGTAACTAATACATACATACATTTACTAATACATTAATATTTACTAATACATTAATACATTTACTCCGTCGAATCGTTGAAAACGAAAGTAAAAAAATGTTTTTCGTTTTTTTGCGATCGATGTATTTTCGTGGTGTATCTACAGATCAAGCTGTCCCAACATTAAACCTAAGTACTGCAGTAGTTATACTGTTATCCTGAAGTATTTATATTGTACTACTTATTATTGTTTGTGACGGTGTGAACTTTCAGATAGTCTGCCTGGCAACCAGATCGGCGGCCTCTGATTGGACAGAAGTTAAAGCAGGAAGTGCAGGCGCTAGTGACGCAGTTAGAAGTCAGACTAGAACATACCTTCAAACTTAACAGAAGTACTTTAAATACAATTTAATCATCACTTTAATCTGATATGATCTCGTGAATTAATCACCATGGCAACGACACCATCACTAACAGTGTGTGTGTTTTAAACAAAACCAAAACATGTTTCTTCTTCATGTTGTTTACCTGAGGACGGGTAACAACGACATGTTGTTTACCTGAGGACGGGTAACATGTTGTTTACCTGAGGACGGGTAACATGTTGTTTACCTGAGGACGGGTAACATGTTGTTTACCTGAGGACGGGTAACATGTTGTTTACCTGAGGACGGGTAACATGTTGTTTACCTGAGGACGGGTAACATGTTGTTTACCTGAGGACGGGTAACATGTTGTTTACCTGAGGACGGGTAACATGTTGTTTACCTGAGGACGGGTAACATGTTGTTTACCTGAGGACGGGTAACATGTTGTTTACCTGAGGACGGGTAACATGTTGTTTACCTGAGGACGGGTAACATGTTGTTTACCTGAGGACGGGTAACATGTTGTTTACCTGAGGACGGGTAACATGTTGTTTACCTGAGGACGGGTAACATGTTGTTTACCTGAGGACGGGTAACATGTTGTTTACCTGAGGACGGGTAACATGTTGTTTACCTGAGGACGGGTAACAACGACAACATGTTTAAGTCACCTCCAGACTCGATGGACAAGTAACAGAATGTGGATTGACGACATGGTTTGCGTGTTCTTGAAGGGAGTGTGGATGTTGCTGGTTCAGTTTTATGGCTTGATGGGCCCTCAGTGTGCTCTGCCCCTGGTTCAAGATGACTCCAACAGTCCAACATTTTATCATCAGTTACACAATATAATAAATACATATCACCACACACTTATGAATTCAAAATACCCTCGTAAACAGTCTGCCTGGCGTTACAATGAAGCATATGGAAATGCCAAGTAGGCCTGTGGTGAGGTGACCGTCACTGGTGGACGGTACTGTACGATCGTTACTACAAGACTGTTCACTGCTTCTCATGATTATTGCCCAGGAAACTCTCTGCGTTACATCTACACGGCGTTCAGCAAGCCGGTAGATCTTCCCGGCATCCACCAGTTCTCGGCGGTGGGCCTGCTGGACGGCCTGCCCATCGACTACTACGACAGCACCACCAAGACCAAGGTGCCCAAGGACAGCTGGATGAAGCAGCGGCTGGAGGCCGACTACTGGAAGAAGGGCACCGAGTCACGCAAGACCAAGGAGCAGTGGTTCCAGGTCAACCTCGACATCCTCGCACAGCGCCTCGGGAAGAACGACACAGGTGCTCTGTCTGTCTGTCTGTCTGTCTGTCTGTCTGTCTGTCTGTCTGTCTGAAGGTTGGTTTGGTGAGAAGTGAAAGGTTACAGAGTTGTCCGTTGACTGTGTCTCTCTCTCTTTGTCAGTGAACCATGTTTCTCCAGTGGAGTCATGGCTGTGAGCTGTATGATGACAATAAGGTCCGTGGATACGAACTGCTACAGCTACGACGGTGACGACTTCCTGTCCTTCGACAGCGACCACAAGCAGTGGGTTGCCCCCATGTCCGAAGCGGTGGAGACCAAGAGGAAGTGGGACGGCATCCAGCAGCTGAACGACTACACTGATGGCTACCTGCACAAGGAGTGTGTCGAGTGGCTGCAGAGATTCATGAAATACAGGAACCTTGCCATGAAGAACGCCCTGTGAGTCACAAGCTCCTGTGTGGCCCCAAAGGCAACACAGCATTCAAGGGCCACTTTATTGTCACTTCTGCTACATGTACAGGACATACAGAGAAGGATGACTTGCATGTCAGAATTCTAGGGACTCTACTTTACCCACCTAGAGGCCGTTAGAGGAACTACATGCTAGTCTCTACCACCTAGAGGCTGTTAGAGGGACTACATGCTAGTCTCTAACCACCTAGAGGCTGTTAGAGGAACTACATGCTAGTTCCTCTAACAAGCCGCTGGGGTGGGGGTCGGTTGAACCATCCAAGCCTATACAGGATACAAGAAACTGTTTGGCAGGAAACCCCTCCTATGTGAACTGGGTATTCAGAAGACCATGGTGGGGGTTTATTGCTGTCCCAGGAACCCCCTGGGTGAACAGTGTCCTTAAAAGGGACATGTGAATGTCTGTTCTACAAGTATTGTGTCTACTTTAGTTCAGAAATCTCACCTGCCCTAGAAGCAATTATTTTATCTGAGAATTGCCACGACATGTTTCAGCGCCTTTTGACCTCTTCACATCCTCTGTCCTGGTGACCGTTTCCTTATCTCTGATCGGCTGGACACGCAGCTGGTTAATCATTCAGGTTGTTTATTGGGGTTCACTCAGAGATGTTTTCTTTTCTCTGTTCTCTGGCCTTCCTGGAGATCCACCATCCAGGACTCCCTTCCCCTTTTCATTTTACCCTCACCCTTGTTTGTCTCGCCGGCCACACTGAACGACATGCCACTTCTCAGTTTTTCCACACTTAGTTATTTCATATAACACATACTTGTACAAGATGGCAACTATGTTTTCTGATGAAATTCTCCCATAGTCTCTACCCACCTAGACGCTCTTAGAGGAACTACATGCTAGTCTCTAACCACCTAGAGGCTGTTAGAGGAACTACATGCTAGTCTCTAACCACCTAGAGGCTGTTAGAGGAACTACATGCTAGTCTCTACCACCTAGAGGCTGTTAGAGGAACTACATGCTAGTCTCTACCACCTAGAGGCTGTTAGAGGAACTACATGCTAGTTTCTAACCACCTAGAGGCTGTTAGAGGAACTACATGCTAGTCTCTACCACCTAGAGGCTGTTAGAGGAACTACATGCTAGTTTCTAACCACCTAGAGGCTGTTAGAGGAACTACATGCTAGTCTCTACCACCTAGGGGCTGTTAGAGGAACTACATGCTAGTTTCTAACCACCTAGAGGCCGCTAGAGGAACTATAATTGTTTGTTTCTTTCCATAGCGAGATCTGACGTCTATTTGTACGCTAAGCCGGAGGGGGAGCACCTGAGGCTAACCTGCTTTGCCACAGGCTTCTACCTCAAGGAGATCACCATGAACATCAAGAGAGACGGGTACCTCCTGGACCACGACGACGGGCTGAAGTCCACGAACGTCCGGCCCAACGGGGACGGCACCCACCAGATCAAGATGTGGGTGAAGATCCCTAAGAATGATGGCGCCAGATACACCTGTGAAGTCATCCACAAAGGAAGTGGCTTCAACCTGACCAGAGAGTGGGGTGAGAGGCTTGTTATGGAGCTGCTGACCTCCAGCTGTGTGTGTAGCTTCAGGATGGCCGTGTGAAGATGTCTTCTGTGTTCAGATCACCAGGTGGACACCGGAGGAGGGCCTGGTGGTGTTGATGTTGGTGATGTTGTTGGTGGTGTTTTTGGTGTTGTTGGTGGTGGTGGTGGTGTGGTTCTACTGGTTCGTGCTGGTGGTAAACAGGCCGAAGAAGAAAGGAGGTACAAGGATAACGTTAATACATTCATATTAGGATAGTGTAACATTAATACATTCATATTAGGATAGTGTAACATTAATACATTCATATTAGGATAGTGTAACATTAATACATTCATATTAGGATAGTGTAACATTAATACATTCATATTAGGATAGTTTAACATTAATACATACATATTAGGATAGTGTAACATTAATACATTCATATTAGGATAGTGTAACATTAATACATTCATATTAGGATAGTGTAACGTTAATACATTCATATTAGCATAGTGTAACATTAATACATTCATATTAGGATAGTTTAACATTAATACATTCATATTAGGATAGTGTAACATTAATACATTCATATTAGGATAGTTTAACATTAATACATTCATATTAGGATAGTGTAACATTAATACATTCATATTAGGATAGTGTAACGTTAATACATTCATATTAGGATAGTGTAACATTAATACATTCATATTAGGATAGTGTAACATTAATACATTCATATTAGGATAGTGTAACGTTAATACATTCATATTAGGATAGTGTAACATTAATACATTCATATTAGGATAGTGTAACATTAATACATTCATATTAGGATAGTGTAACATTAATACATTCATATTAGGATAGCGTAAAGTTAATACATTCATATTAGGATAGCGTAACGTTAATACATTCATATTAGGATAGCGTAACGTTAATACATAGGATAGTTTAACATTAATACATTCATATTAGGGATAGCGTAACGTTAATACATTCATATTAGGATAGTGTAACTTTAATACACTAACATTTAGGATAGTTTAACATTAATACATTCATATTAGGATAGTGTAACGTTAATACATTCATATTAGGATAGTGTAACATTAATACATTCATATTAGGATTATGTAACATTAATACATTCATATTAGAATAGTGTAACATTAATACATTCATATTAGAATAGTGTAACGTTAATACATTCATATTAGGATAGTGTAACGTTAATACATTCATATTAGGATAGTGTAACATTAATACATTCATATTAGGATAGTGTAACATTAATACATTCATATTAGGATAGTTTAACATTAATACATACATATTAGGATAGTGTAACATTAATACATTCATATTAGGATAGTGTAACATTAATACATTCATATTAGGATAGTGTAACATTAATACATTCATATTAGGATAGTGTAACATTAATACATTCATATTAGGATAGTGTAACGTTAATACATTCATATTAGGATAGTGTAACATTAATACATTCATATTAGGATAGTGTAACGTTAATACATTCATATTAGGTAACATTAATACATTCATATGGCATATTGATAGCGTAAAGTTAATACA
>PIJE02002512.1:0-39975 GCA_002895965.2 Coryphaenoides rupestris | reverse complement strand
AATGAGAGAGATCTACGAACACTTCATTATATAGACAGTGATAATGGCTGATATTAGATGTATATTTTTTATTATTGTTGTTGTTTATTGATATATGAGGTGATTTGGGTGGTTGGAGGTGCTATTTATAGGAGTGCTGTGAGCGTGCAGTGATTGATTCATCTCAGGGTGCTGGATCTCTATAGCACCTTTTGCGGGTCGGTCGGCGCGTGGTGGTGAAATGACGTTACTCGTTGTGGTACCAGTAAGAGCGGGAATTTCTATGCGTGTTATATATTATACATGAGCTGTGTTATGTTTATTACATAGATGAGTTTATTTAAATTGTATTTGTATTTTTTTGGCATCTGTATATATTAATATTAACTCCTATATATTGGAATTTATTGATTGATTTATTTGCATATGTCTTGATATATTTTATTTTTTATCTTTTAGTTTGTATATATAGAATATTATTAGAAGGGTATGGATGGTGTATAGGGTGACAGTTAGGGATGTATGTGGAGTAGGTTGTGAATGCCATTTATTATTATCATTATTTTAATTTGTATTTTTGTTATTAGTTATTATATTATATATTATATTATTTTTATTTTCATATTTTTTTGTGAAGAAGAACAACTTTATTAATCCACACTTTTTATTGGTCACAAACACAGCATGTTTTTGAAGTGGTGGCCGCCAAACACACACACATGCAGGGAGGGTGGCCCGTGGAAATGTAGCCTCTGCTTTTAACCCATCCTGGTTATGCTGCCCCTCCAGGGGCAGCCAGGAGCAGTGGGCAGCCCGGGGACCATCAGCTCCAGATCTTTCGTCCACGTCTTGGTCAGGGACTGGACAGGAGAAGCGATTCTTCGCATGTTTTTAATTGGGGTTCTGACTCCGTAAGGAGACCCCGCAGTATAGTATATACATCTAGTATATACATATTGTAAATTTGTTTATTTGTATTATTCTGTGTATTTCTCTATAGTTGTATTGTTATGTAACCTCCTCCAGGATTCATTCACTTCTGTTCTAGTGTAGCGGCCAGGGGGGCGGGGCCAGCTCGTGTGGGTTTTTGCCTCGATGGCCTTCCATAGCACATAGCCGCGAAGATGACGTAGAGGCCGCTACGTGGCCGCGAAGATGACGCAGAGGTGGACTGGAGCCGAAATCTTAGCCTAGCGAACATTTTATAAAGTCAACGTTAGTCACGCTAACGTTAGTTATTAGTAACAATGGGTTCCGGGACACATTGTGCGGTGCGTGGCTGTCACAATACATGGAAACGCCTGAACGAGTGGCTGGATCGTGTTTTGTTCGTTCAATAGGCAATTGTGTTCGATGCAAACAATTGACCATGACTTAAATACATGCAAAAAGGATTGAGAAATCAAGTGTATTCTAAACATTTTATTTTCCAACGAAACTCTGCAGTTAAAAGGCACAAAGCAGAAATACGACAGTGTGTGCAAAACAAGCGTAGATTTTATACTATGTACAGCTGAAGATGTTATTGTGGTTTCTTTGTAACCTTTCACATATCCTCTTGTATGTAACATGTCTCATTGATTAAACAGTGAAAATATTCCTGATGTGTTATTCTTGTTCTTCAACTTTTCCATGTCACACATCTTGATAATACTTCAGTGTTAAGGTCTTTTTCACATTTTTTTTTTCCAGGCATACAATATCAGTAGTGCATAATACAACCACCAACAAGGAACAACACCTCCACGTCTTCTGTTGACTCCAGAATTACAGGCACTTAAGAACACAATTGCACATAGGGTTAGGTCAGCTACCATAGGCCTATCAAATAAATAATAAATGAATAGAGAAAACTGAATATTTACTTTGTTTGTATCCGGTGGGTTACCGCTGAATGGTTACATTCATCTCCATAGTACATATTGGTGAACAATTATTTTGTATGGAAGTGTCACACTTCAATGGTTTGCCGCTCAATCTCCATCAACTGGGCTGTGGACATGTTGATGTATTCGTTGTAGAAGCTTCTGCATTTGACACAAGCGAGCGGTGTGATGCTCACCATGGGGTAGAAGCAATGGAGATGGTGTTTCTTCCACAGATTGAGCAGATGGATCAGCATTGAAGCTGAGTTGCAGGAGGCCATTGGATGGGGAAGTAAACAGTGCAGCCAAAGGTGATGCACTCTCCCTCCATTCTTTGATATAAATGATGACTCTGTAGATTACTTTGGTGGTGATGTCTTTGATGGCGGTGACCTGTAGAATTGATGTCTGTTGTGTCGTTTGAAGGACATGTGCTTCTTCTTGGCCCCACTGTTCCACTGATTCTGTCCATCTGTGCAGGCAAGCCCCGTTTTCCCGTCTCACGGCATTTTCTACCAAGAGGAAGAGAAAAAAAAAAAAAAACACATCAGTTAAGTCAACAAGTTAGGTTCCATATTCTGGGGGTTTATGGGGAGTGGTGGCGGAAAGGTAAACTCTAGGTAAACACAGGTACAGTAAACGCTGCATTAACCAGTAACGTTAGACCCCTACGTATCTGGTTTGATTTTTCTCGCAATATTCATTCACAACGAGAGCTAGACTGACGGTGGGATTAAATACATAACGTTCCATACCTTCCACAGGATCGCAGCTGAGTGGCTACATGATCGCCCCGGCCCAGCAACACAAGTGCAGTCTCCACGTCTCCTGCTTCGGTTACCACCACCCACGCATTGTGCCATGAATGGTTGAGACACTGGTTTGGTTCAACATCTGCCTTCAGATACACAAAGCTGTCGTGTTTGTAGGTGAGCACACAGCCTACTTCGTTGCTGTGGAGATATTGGTACGCTTCTGAGCTCTTCAGATTCTCCACCGCCATTGATTCTACAAAATACGAAAAAATCCTGCCGTACAATGTTAGGCCATTTAGCCATATTGTCCTCCCATGTGTCTACCGTTAACGGGTGTGGGGATAGACACACTTTCCATTGATAAGTGAGTCGGAGAATGATCCCATTTTACTCGCACTTTCACAGCAACAACGCCCGCCGGAAGAAGAAAGCAGTACAAGCCCGAATGCGGAAATGAACCGGAACGGCCCAGGAAACTTGACTCACGAGCTCCTCCTCCGGGGCGCGCGCTACTAATGTAGCGGCCCTGTATGTTAATTACATGTGTCACGTTATTTTGTTGTTCTGATGCAGCCGTTCTATTCATATATATATATATATATATTAATAGTGATATATATATTACTGAATATCTTACCTATTTTTTTCCTTAGACTTATTCACTGTAAATTTGTAAATGTATTATTTATTTGTATTCTATTGTTTATTATTCTATTGCTATGCTGATGTTGTATTTTCACGTCTGGCACAAGAATATACATGTATAAATATTCATACATATAATATATTAATATATATAAATGTATATATATGATATATATTATGTATATATCATATATCATATATATGATATATATATACATTTCTATTCAGACGTCACGACACCGAGGCGCATGCGCATATCAAGGCAGCGCCGCCATTTTGAAGACTGGTCAGTGTGTGAGCAGAGGCGCTACTAATATTACTACGAGTACTACTAATAGTACTACTACTAGTACTACTACTAGTTAACGTGGTAGTATTCCAGTACTACTGATCGTGATGATGGTGGACGGAGGAGAGACCGGCCGCTCTGGTGAGTACTACTGTCAGTAATTATACTGTGTACTCTCTACCACTACACTATACTACTGTAGTACTGTAGTATTATACTGTGTACTCTCTACCACTACACTATCCTACTTTAGTACTGTCGTATTATACTGTATACTCTCTACCACTACACTATACTACTGTAGTATTATACTGTGTACTCTCTCTACCACTACACAACAATACTACTGTAGTACTATAGTATTATACTGTGTACTCTCTCTACCACTACACAACAATACTACTGTAGTACTATAGTATTATACTGTGTACTCTCTCTACCACTACACAATACTACTGCAGTACTATTGTATTATACTGTGTACTCTCTCTACCACTACACAACAATACTACTGTAGTACTATAACGTTATACTGGGTCTATTACAAGTACTCTCTCTACCAGTATACTACAATACTACTTTATCTAGTATTATACTGTCTTATTTTGCAGTACTCTCTCTCCTAGCATGTTACTATACTACTTTATGTACTATAGTATTATACTGTGGATCTTATTAGAAGTTCTGTCGATACAAGTATACTCCAATGCTACTCTGAGAGGTGTGCTGTGTGGTACCAGCCTGAGAGCATGCTAGCCCACTGAGCGCTGACCCTTAACCTGCGCCAGCAGTCCATTAGCAGGACATCTGCGCCCAGGAGGGGGACGGACTCTTTTACCGGAAACAAAGTCCCAACTGAAGCACCGCCCCCTGAAACCCAGCACCCCGCCCCGCGCGCCCGGGTGGGGGTCCGTATCCGTCAGTAAGCATGTCTACTGGAGATGCGGGTGAGACGCTCCTCTGCGCGCCTGGCCGGCCGGGGACGGTGTCCAGGACGAACAACGACGGCAGCTACCGAGCGGTGGCCCCGGTGTTTCCTGGCCCTCCGAAGCTGTATGGAGAGCAGCTCCTCTTTGCTTTGGGCCCAGTAGCCCAGGCCTCGGGGACACTGTTGGTTCTGCGTCCCCCAGCAGCCATGATGTGCCTTGGGCTGGTTCAGCATGTCATCCGGCCAGGAGAAACATATGGGCTTCCTCTGCCAGAGCCGACAGGCAGGGATAGCGGCCAGAGCAGCCCGCACCTGAGAAGGCAGCTTCTGCAGAAACTGTTTGGTTTGTGCCTTCCCATGAGAGCCAGCATTGTGTACATTAGCTCAGATGGCTTGCAGTCGCCCTGGCCTTGCAGAGAGAGTAGCCGGCAGGCCCGCTCAGAGTCAGAAAGACCAAACGTCCAACAGGTGAGCTTTCATCGCCCCATATTGGTCCTGTCCCCGAGGATCTTCTGCTTATGTCCCCAGAACAACAGCAGCTTCAGCGGAACTGCATGCGTCACGATGTTGGTGAGGATGCTCCTCTGAAGGCATCCAGAGGAGGCTCAGGTCTCCACTGAAGAGTGACCTGAATGTTTTAACACCAGGACACCTGTCTCTGATTGGCTGTTTCTTACACACACACACACGCACGCACGCACGCACGCACGCACGCACGCACGCACGCACGCACACACGCACACACACACTTCCAATTGGGAAAGTCGGCGGATATGCAAAGTGCTAACAGCTATCAGACACAGTAGTCGCGGGTCCTCGTTTGTCCTTGTATCGTATACTCTTTTAGCCATGAATATCTTTGCTGTGTATGGTTGTGGTCACAATAGCACTAGTCCGTCTCTAAATCCGGAATCAAGGTGAACAAACTCTGCTCCTTAGTACAGACGGAAGACTAGCATGACTGAATAATATCAAGAGAGCAGAAAAAAGTTGGGATTTGTTCAAAGTATCTTGTCGATAATTCGCGGTTCTGATGGGGGGGGGGTGCTCCGTTAATTCGTGGTTCTGATGGGCTGCTCCATTAATTCGTGGTTCTGATGGGGGGGGGGGGGGTGCTCCGTTAATTCGCGGTTCTGATGGGGGGGGGGGGTGCTCCGTTAATTCGCGGTTCTGATGGCGGGGGGGGGTGCTCCGTTAATTTGCGGTTCTGATTGGGGGGGGGGGGGGGGGGTGTTCTGTTAATTGGTGGGGACATGTCCCCAGCGTCCCCACTAAATTCTCCGCCCATGCTCGGTACCAGGCTCAGTTTCTATTAAACATCCATAAACGCCAACTCGGTCTCATCTCTTTATTTCAATATTCCTTGGCTCAGAATATTACAAGGTTAACGTTGCGTTGCCAAAGTGGTATCGGTGCGGTTGTATCGGAGTAGTTTAACGAGTACGAGTACATGAGCACAGTATCGGACCGATACCGAATACTGGTATCGGTATCGGTGCATCCCTAATATATAGTATCATAATTCCTTCTTTAGTATTATACATATCACAGAGTACTTTAGAAAACTACTCTATACCTCCACTTAATACTACTCTCTAAATACTACTGTGTGTGTGTGTGCGTGTGCGTGCAGATGACGGCGGTGGTACCCCGGTCCAAGACGAACACGCAGCTTCAGACGAGGAGCAGGAGAGGCACCAGTCAGAGGTTAGTTAACCAGTCAGAGGTTAGTTTAACCAGTCAGAGGTTCAGGAGTTCAACCTGAATCAGGGTGTTAGGCAGAAATTGTGTCAAACAATGGTCTGAGAAACATTGCCAGTGCCACTGTGGCTGGCTCAGCGAGGTGTTACTAGGGGCGTCTGGGGGCCATGCCCCCCCATAGCATTTATAGAATTTGGTGAGTTTTGTGCATTTTAGGGCATTTTGAGGTAGTAATGTGAAAGTGAATGAGTGTCTCCCTCGCTGTTGCGTGGCTCACGCAGTGGTGTGGACCTGCGAGTCTCGACAGCAGTATCAATAAGCTCGAACCTTATTGATCTTATTGATCTTTGAGTTTTGAAAAATTTGTAACTGACATGCCGACATTCGCAAATCTTCTGACGTCTGATGTCGGACAGGTGGGTCTCTGGTCTAACACTATGATCTGAAGTGACCTCTCGAACCCAGGGTTAAACCTGAAGTTACCTCTCTAACCCAGAGTTAAACCTGAGTGACCTCTCTAACCCAGGGTTCGACCTGAAGTTACCTCTCTAACCCAGGGTTAAACCTGAAGTGACCTCTCTAACCCAGGGTTAAACCTGAAGTTACCTCGCTAACCCAGGGTTAAACCTGAAGTTACCTCTCTAACCCAGAGTTAAACCTGAAGTTACCTCTCTAACCCAGAGGTTAAACCTGAAGTGACCTCGCTAACCCAGGGTAAACCTGAAGTGACCTCGCTAACCCAGGGTTAAACCTGAAGTGACCTCGCTAACCCAGGGTTAAACCTGAAGTGACCTCTAACCCAGGGTTAAACCTGAAGTGACCTCTAACCCAGGGTTAAACCTGAAGTGACCTCTAACCCAGGGTTAAACCTGAAGTGACCTCGCTAACCCAGGTTAAACCTGAAGTGACCTCGCTAACCCAGGGTTAAACCTGAGTGACCTCGCTAACCAGGGTTAAACTGAAGTGACCTCGCTAACCAGGAACTGCTCTGCTATTGGTCAGGACGATGGCAGTGAGTGTGAGGACGGCCCCCACCCCCATGGAGACCAGCCGGCCGGCCAGCGGCTTGATAACGAGGGCCCCGCGGGACACCACAAGTGACTCAGACGGAGAGGGCCTGGACGTACCCACGGCAACAACAGTGACTCAGACGAGAGGGCCCTGGGCGTAACCGCGGCAACAGCAGTGACTCAGACGGAGAGGCCCCTGGCGTAACCACGGCAACAGCAGTGACTCTGAGGTAGAGGCCCCGGGCGTAAACCATGGCAACAGTGACTTCTGAGGGAGAGGCCCCTGGGCGTAACCGTGGCAACAACGGTGACTCTGAGGGAGAGGCCCCTGGGTGTAAACCGTGGCAACAGTGACTCTGAGGGAGAGCCCCTGGGCGTAACCGTGGCAACAACAGTGACTCTGAGGTAGAGGCCCCTGGGGCGTAACCGTGGCAACAACAGTGACTCTGAGGCAGAGGCCCCTAGACGCAACCGTGGTCAACAACAGTGACTCTGAGGTAGAGGCCCCTGGGCGTAACCGTGGCAACAACAGTGACTTCTGAGGCAGAGGCCCCTAGACGCAACGTGGTAACAACAGTGACTCTGAGGTAGAGGCCCCGAGACGTAACCGTGGTAACAACAGTGACTCTTGAGTAGAGGCCCCGAGACGTAACCGTGGTAACAGTGACTCTGAGGTAGAGGCCCCTAGATGTGATCGTGGCAACAGCGACTCCGAGGGCCCAGGGCCGCAGACAGTGGCGAGAAGACTCCCCAGTGAAGAGCAGAGGGAGTGAGGAAGAGGATGGGAGGAAGTGTCCTTCCGACCAAACACAGCCTCTCCCCTTGCCCCGCCCACAAAGCAGACAGCCAATCAGACAGCGACGTGCCTGTAAGGAAGAAGACCGCTGCCCTGAATTCAGACGATGAAGAGGGCAATGCTGGGAAACAGGAAGTGGAGGGTGGCGGGGGCAGGTGGAAGGCGGTGATGCAGTCAGACAGCGAGGATGAGGAGGGGGAGAAACGGAAAGCTGCTAATGAAGAGGAGGAGAAGGGCAGACAGCCAGAAGACGAAGACACTGGACCAGGTACTGTAGAGCAAGACACTAACACTGCAGGGTTAGGGGTTCTATTCCCTGTGTAGCTCAGTATAGAGCAAGGCACTAACACTGCAGGGTTAGGGGTTCTATTCCCCCTAGTGGTGGACCTGATACTGTACCCTAGACCCAGTACTGATACTGTACCCTAGACCCAGTACTGATACTGTACCCTAGACCCAGTACTGATACTGTACCCTAGACCCAGTACTGATACTGTACCCTAGACCCAGTACTGATACTACCCTAGACCCAGTACTGATACTGTACCCTAGACCCAGTACTGATACTACCCTAGACCCAGTACTGTACAGCCCCGGTCAGGGTTCTGGTCTACTCACTCCTCCTGGTCTTCTCCAGACTCGCTGTCGCTGCCGAACAGGGTCTTCTGGTCCTGGGTCTGGGCGGGACCCTCCTCCTCCTCGCTGTCGGAGCCCAGCTCCCTCAACTTGGCGGCCATGCTGCGGTCTGGACCCTCAGAGTCGAGGTCCTCCTCGTCAGACACGGCTCTGCTGCGCTTCACTGGGGACACAGAGACCTCTCAGAACCGGACCAGTACAGACACCATGGGGGGGGGGGGGTAAACACGGTAGCAAAGAGAGCGTGGGGGGGGGGGGGGGGGGGGTCTCACCTGGTCTAGCAGCCTCCTCCTCCTCCTCGCTGTCTGAGAGGATCACCTTCTTCCTCTTCACTACTCACAGAGTATAGAGGACATGTATCAGAGTATAGAGGACATGTATCAGAGTATAGAGGACATGTATCAGAGTATAGAGGACATGTATCAGAGTATAGAGGACATGTATCAGAGTATAGAGGACATGTATCAGAGTATAGAGGACATGTATCAGAGTATAGAGGACATGTATCAGAGTATAGAGGACATGTATCAGAGTATAGAGGACATGTATCAGAGTATAGAGGACATGTATCAGAGTATAGAGGACATGTATCAGAGTATAGAGGACATGTATCAGAGTATAGAGGACATGTATCAGAGTATAGAGGACATGTATCAGAGTATAGAGGACATGTATCAGAGTATAGAGGACATGTATCAGAGTATAGAGGACATGTATCAGAGTATAGAGGACATGTAATAGAGTATAGAGGACATGTATCAGAGTATAGAGGACATGTATCAGAGTATAGAGGACATGTATCAGAGTATAGAGGACATGTATCAGAGTATAGAGGACATGTATCAGAGTATAGAGGACATGTATCAGGCAGTAATGCTAACATCGATGTGGCTCTTCACAAACATGCTGCCAACCCTGCAGTGTTGGTGCCTTGCTGTATACTGAGCTACACAGGGAATAGAACCCCTAACCCTGCAGTGTTAGTGCCTTGCTCTATACTGAGCTACACAGGGAATAGAACCCCTAACCCTGCAGTGTTAGTGCCTTGCTCTATACTGAGCTACACAGGGAATAGAACCCCTAACCCTGCAGTGTTAGTGCCTTGCTCTATACTGAGCTACACAGGGAATAGAACCCCTAACCCTGCAGTGTTAGTGCCTTGCTCTATACTGAGCTACACAGGGAATAGAACCCCTAACCCTGCAGTGTTAGTGCCTTGCTCTATACTGAGCTACACAGGGAATAGAACCCCTAACCCTGCAGTGTTAGTGCCTTGCTCTATACTGAGCTACACAGGGAATAGAACCCCTAACCCTGCAGTGTTAGTGCCTTGCTCTATACTGAGCTACACAGGGAATAGAACCCCTAACCCTGCAGTGTTAGTGCCTTGCTCTATACTGAGCTACACAGGGAATAGAACCCCTAACCCTGCAGTGTTAGTGCCTTGCTCTATACTGAGCTACACAGGGAATAGAACCCCTAACCCTGCAGTGTTAGTGCCTTGCTCTATACTGAGCTACACAGGGAATAGAACCCCTAACCCTGCAGTGTTAGTGCCTTGCTCTATACTGAGCTACACAGGGAATAGAACCCCTAACCCTGCAGTGTTAGTGCCTTGCTCTATACTGAGCTACACAGGGAATAGAACCCCTAACCCTGCAGTGTTAGTGCCTTGCTCTATACTGAGCTACACAGGGAATAGAACCCCTAACCCTGCAGTGTTAGTGCCTTGCTCTATACTGAGCTAGGGTGTTGACTGGGCGTGTTGCTGGGTGTTTTGGGGGGAGGTGGTGATGATGGGGTGGGTGTGGGGGTGGGGGGGGTTGGTGGTGCTGATGGGGGGAGGGCGCTTGTCTTCTGAGATGAACCCCGGTGGTGGCGAGGGAGTGGGGGGGTTGGGGGGGGGGGTGGGGGTGGGGTTAGGGGTGGGGTTAGGGGTGGGGGTAGCGGTGGGGTTAGCGGGGCGTGAGTGCCTTGCTCTATACTGAGATACACAGGGAATAGAACCCCTAACCCTGCAGTGTTAGTGCCTTGCTCTATACTGAGCTACACAGGGAATAGAACCCCTAACCCTGCAGTGTTAGTGCCTTGCTCTATACTGAGCTACACAGGGAATAGAACCCCTAACCCTGCAGTGTTAGTGCCTTGCTCTACAGTACCTGGTCCAGTGTCTTCGTCTTCTGGCTGTCTGCCCTTCTCCTCCTCTTCATTAGCAGCTTTCCGTTTCTCCCCCTCCTCATCCTCGCTGTCTGACTGCATCACCGCCTTCCACCTGCCCCCGCCACCCTCCACTTCCTGTTTCCCAGCATGCCCCTCTTCATCGTCTGAATTCAGGGCAGTGGTCTTCTTCCTTACAGGCACGTCGCTGTCTGATTGGCTGTCTGCTTTGTGGGCGGGGCAAGGGGAGAGGCTGTGTTTGGCGGAAGGACACTTCCTCCCATCCTCTTCCTCACTCCCTCTGCTCTTCACTGGGGAGTCTTCCTCGCCACTGTCTGCGGCCCTGGGGCCCTCGGAGTCGCTGTTGCCACGATCACATCTAGGGGCCTCTACCTCAGACTCACTGTTACCACGGTTACGTCTCGGGGCCTCTACCTCAGAGTCACTGTTGTTACCACGGTTACGTCTCGGGGCCTCTACCTCAGAGTCACTGTTGTTGCCACGGTTGCGTCTAGGGGCCTCTGCCTCAGAGTCACTGTTGTTGCCACGGTTACGCCCAGGGGCCTCTACCTCAGAGTCACTGTTGTTGCCACGGTTGCGTCTAGGGGCCTCTGCCTCAGAGTCACTGTTGTTGCCACGGTTACGCCCAGGGGCCTCTACCTCAGAGTCACTGTTGTTGCCACGGTTGCGTCTAGGGGCCTCTGCCTCAGAGTCACTGTTGTTGCCACGGTTACGCCCAGGGGCCTCTACCTCAGAGTCACTGTTGTTGCCACGGTTACGCCCAGGGGCCTCTCCCTCAGAGTCACTGTTGCCATGGTTACGCCCAGGGGCCTCTACCTCAGAGTCACTGCTGTTGCCGTGGTTACGCCCAGGGGCCTCTCCGTCTGAGTCACTGCTGTTGCCGCGGTTACGCCCAGGGCCCTCTCCGTCTGAGTCACTGTTGTTGCCGTGGGTACGTCCAGGGCCCTCTCCGTCTGAGTCACTGTGGTGTCCCGCGGGGCCCTCGTTATCAGAGCCGCTGGCCGGCCGGCTGGTCTCCATGGGGTGGGGGCCGTCCTCACACTCACTGCCATCGTCCTGACCAATAGCAGAGCAGTTCCTGGGTTAGCGAGGTCACTTCAGGTTTAACCCTGGGTTAGCGAGGTCACTTCAGGTTTAACCCTGGGTTAGCGAGGTCACTTCAGGTTTAACCCTGGGTTAGCGAGGTCACTTCAGGTTTAACCCTGGGTTAGAGGTCACTTCAGGTTTAACCCTGGGTTAGCGAGGTCACTTCAGGTTTAACCCTGGGTTAGCGAGGTCACTTCAGGTTTAACCCTGGGTTAGAGGTCACTTCAGGTTTAACCCTGGGTTAGAGAGGTCACTTCAGGTTTAACCCTGGGTTAGAGAGGTCACTTCAGGTTTAACCCTGGGTTAGAGAGGTAACTTCAGGTTTAACCCTGGGTTAGAGAGGTAACTTCAGGTTTAACCCTGGGTTAGAGAGGTAACTTCAGGTTTAACTCTGGGTTAGAGAGGTAACTTCAGGTTTAACCCTGGGTTAGAGAGGTCACTTCAGGTTTAACCCTGGGTTAGAGAGGTCACTTCAGGTTTAACCCTGGGTTAGAGAGGTCACTTCAGGTTTAACCCTGGGTTAGAGAGGTCACTTCAGGTTTAACTCTGGGTTAGAGAGGTAACTTCAGGTTTAACCCTGGGTTCGAGAGGTCACTTCAGATCATAGTGTTAGACAGAGACCCACCTGTCCGACATCAGACGTCAGAAGATTTGCGAATGTCGGCATGTCAGTTACAAATTTTTCAAAACTCAAAGATCAATAAGATCAATAAGGTTCGAGCTTATTGATACTGCTGTCGAGACTCGCAGGTCCACACCACTGCGTGAGCCACGCAACAGCGAGGGAGACACCCATTCACTTTCACATTACTACCTCAAAATGCCCTAAAATGCACAAAAACTCACCAAATTCTATAAATGCTATGGGGGGGCATGCCCCCAGACGCCCCTAGTAACACCTCGCTGAGCCAGCCACAGTGGCACTGGCAATGTTTCTCAGACCATTGTTTGACACAATTTCTGCCTAACACCCTGATTCAGGTTGAACTCCTGAACCTCTGACTGGTTAACTAACCTCTGACTGGTTAACTAACCTCTGACTGGTGCCTCTCCTGCTCCTCGTCTGAAGCTGCGTGTTCGTCTTGGACCGGGGTACCACCGCCGTCATCTGCACGCACACGCACACACACACACAGTAGTATTTAGAGAGTAGTATTAAGTGGAGGTATAGAGTAGTTTCTAAAGTACTCTGTGATATGTATAATACTAAAGAAGGAATTATGATACTATATATTAGGGATGCACCGATACCGATACCAGTATTCGGTATCGGTCCGATACTGTGCTCATGTACTCGTACTCGTTAAACTACTCCGATACAACCGCACCGATACCACTTTGGCAACGCAACGTTAACCTTGTAATATTCTGAGCCAAGGAATATTGAAATAAAGAGATGAGACCGAGTTGGCGTTTATGGATGTTTAATAGAAACTGAGCCTGGTACCGAGCATGGGCGTAGAATTTAGTGGGGACGCTGGGGACATGTCCCCACCAATTAACGGAGCACCCCCCCCATCAGAACCCGAATTAACAGAGCACCCCCCCATCAGAACCGCGAATTAATGGAGCACCCCCCCCCCATCAGAACCGCGAATTAACGGAGCACCCCCCCCCCATCAGAACCGCGAATTAACGGAGCACCTCCCATCAGAACCGCGAATTAACGGAGCACCCCCCCCCCATCAGAACCGCGAATTATCGACAAGATACTTTGAACAAATCCCAACTTTTTTCTGCTCTCTTGATATTATTCAGTCATGCTAGTCTTCCGTCTGTACTAAGGAGCAGAGTTTGTTCACCTTGATTCCGGATTAGAGACGGACTAGTGCTATTGTGACCACAACCATACACAGCAAAGATATATCATGGCTAAAAGAGCTATACGATACAAGGACAAACGAGGACCCGTGACTACTGTGTCTGATAGCTGTTAGCACATTGCATATCCGCCGACTTTCCAATTGGAAGTGTGTGTGTGCGTGCGTGTGTGCGTGCGTGCGTGCGTGCGTGCGTGCGTGCGTGCGTGCGTGCGTGTGTGTGTGTGTAAGTAAACAGCCAATCAGAGACAGGTGTCCTGGTGTTAAACATTCAGGTCACTCTTCAGTGGAGACCTGATGCTCCTCTGGATGCCTTCAGAGGAGCATCCTCACCAACATCGTGACGCATGCAGTTCCGCTGAAGCTGCCGTTGTTCTGGGGGACATAAGCAGAAGATCCTCGGGGACAGGACCAATATGGGGCGATGAAAGCTCACCTGTTGGACGTTTGGTCTTTCTGACTCTGAGCGGGCCTGCCGGCTACTCTCTCTGCAAGGCCAGGGCGACTGCAAGCCATCTGAGCTAATGTACACAATGCTGGCTCTCATGGGAAGGCACAAACCAAACAGTTTCTGCAGAAGCTGCCTTCTCAGGTGCGGGCTGCTCTGGCCGCTATCCCTGCCTGTCGGCTCTGGCAGAGGAAGCCCATATGTTTCTCCTGGCCGGATGACATGCTGAACCAGCCCAAGGCACATCATGGCTGCTGGGGGACGCAGAACCAACAGTGTCCCCGAGGCCTGGGCTACTGGGCCCAAAGCAAAGAGGAGCTGCTCTCCATACAGCTTCGGAGGGCCAGGAAACACCGGGGCCACCGCTCGGTAGCTGCCGTCGTTGGTGGCGGGGGGGGGGGGGTCTCACCTGGTCTAGCAGCCTCCTCCTCCTCCTCGCTGTCTGAGAGGATCACCTTCTTCCTCTTCACTACTCACAGAGTATAGAGGACATGTATCAGAGTATAGAGGACATGTATCAGAGTATAGAGGACATGTATCAGAGTATAGAGGACATGTATCAGAGTATAGAGGACATGTATCAGAGTATAGAGGACATGTATCAGAGTATAGAGGACATGTATCAGAGTATAGAGGACATGTATCAGAGTATAGAGGACATGTATCAGAGTATAGAGGACATGTATCAGAGTATAGAGGACATGTATCAGAGTATAGAGGACATGTATCAGAGTATAGAGGACATGTATCAGAGTATAGAGGACATGTATCAGAGTATAGAGGACATGTATCAGAGTATAGAGGACATGTATCAGAGTATAGAGGACATGTATCAGAGTATAGAGGACATGTATCAGAGTATAGAGGACATGTATCAGAGTATAGAGGACATGTATCAGAGTATAGAGGACATGTATCAGAGTATAGAGGACATGTATCAGAGTATAGAGGACATGTATCAGGCAGTAATGCTAACATCGATGTGGCTCTTCACAAACATGCTGCCAACCCTGCAGTGTTAGTGCCTTGCTCTATCTATTGAACCACTCAGGAAATAGAACCCCTAACCCTTCACTGTTAGTGCCTTGCTCTATCTATTGAACCACTCAGGAAATAGAACCCCCTAACCCTTCACTGTTAGTGCCTTGCTCTATCTATTGAACCACTCAGGAAATAGAACCCCTAACCCTTCACTGTTAGTGCCTTGCTCTATCTATTGAACCACTCAGGAAATAGAACCCCTAACCCTGCAGTGTTAGTGCCTTGCTCTATACTGAGCTACACAGGGAATAGAACCCCTAACCCTGCAGTGTTAGTGCCTTGCTGTATACTGAGCTACACAGGGAATAGAACCCCTAACCCTGCAGTGTTAGTGCCTTGCTCTATACTGAGCTACACAGGGAATAGAACCCCTAACCCTGCAGTGTTAGTGCCTTGCTCTATACTGAGCTACACAGGGAATAGAACCCCTAACCCTGCAGTGTTAGTGCCTTGCTCTATACTGAGCTACACAGGGAATAGAACCCCTAACCCTGCAGTGTTAGTGCCTTGCTCTATACTGAGCTACACAGGGAATAGAACCCCTAACCCTGCAGTGTTAGTGCCTTGCTCTATACTGAGCTACACAGGGAATAGAACCCCTAACCCTGCAGTGTTAGTGCCTTGCTCTACACTGAGCTACACAGGGAATAGAACCCCTAACCCTGCAGTGTTAGTGCCTTGCTCTATACTGAGCTACACAGGGAATAGAACCCCTAACCCTGCAGTGTTAGTGCCTTGCTCTATACTGAGCTACACAGGGAATAGAACCCCTAACCCTGCAGTGTTAGTGCCTTGCTCTATACTGAGCTACACAGGGAATAGAACCCCTAACCCTGCAGTGTTAGTGCCTTGCTCTATACTGAGCTACACAGGGAATAGAACCCCTAACCCTGCAGTGTTAGTGTCTTGCTCTACAGTACCTGGTCCAGTGTCTTCGTCTTCTGGCTGTCTGCCCTTCTCCTCCTCTTCATTAGCAGCTTTCCGTTTCTCCCCCTCCTCATCCTCGCTGTCTGACTGCATCACCGCCTTCCACCTGCCCCCGCCACCCTCCACTTCCTGTTTCCCAGCATGCCCCTCTTCATCGTCTGAATTCAGGGCAGTGGTCTTCTTCCTTACAGGCACGTCGCTGTCTGATTGGCTGTCTGCTTTGTGGGCGGGGCAAGGGGAGAGGCTGTGTTTGGCGGAAGGACACTTCCTCCCATCCTCTTCCTCACTCCCTCTGCTCTTCACTGGGGAGTCTTCCTCGCCACTGTCTGCGGCCCTGGGGCCCTCGGAGTCGCTGTTGCCACGATCACATCTAGGGGCCTCTACCTCAGACTCACTGTTACCACGGTTACGTCTAGGGGCCTCTACCTCAGAGTCACTGTTGTTGCCACGGTTACGCCCAGGGGCCTCTACCTCAGAGTCACTGTTGTTGCCACGGTTACGATAGGTTTGCATAATCGATATATCATCACCTATAATAACTCACTATTACCTACACATCGTATCTCCATCTACTACTCACAACACGACTACTCGCAATGTGCGAGCCATACAACATACGCTATACTATACTAACACGCTAAAAGTACGCTACCAGCGTCCGTCTAAATCCTCACTAGCTAGTGGCTCACACGTACCCTCATCAGTCTGAGAATACACTGATCTATAGACGAGATACTATATCCACTAATATCTTCATTTCATATCCAGATAAATCATATACTGCGACATTCAAGATCACTCCATCTCATCAGCCACACGATATACATCTATCTATATATCGTGACTCGTATCAATCGATAACGACATACATTATATCGCTGTTGCCACGATCACATCTAGGGGCCTCTACCTCAGACTCACTGTTACCACGGTTACGTCTCGGGGCCTCTACCTCAGAGTCACTGTTGTTACCACGGTTGCGTCTAGGGGCCTCTGCCTCAGAGTCACTGTTGTTGCCACGGTTACGCCCAGGGGCCTCTACCTCAGAGTCACTGTTGTTGCCACGGTGCGTCTAGGGGCCTCTGCCTCAGAGTCACTGTTGTTGCCACGGTTACGCCCAGGGGCCTCTACCTCAGAGTCACTGTTGTTGCCACGGTTACGCCCAGGGGCCTCTCCCTCAGAGTCACTGTTGCCACGGTTACGCCCAGGGGCCTCTACCTCAGAGTCACTGTTGTTGCCACGGTTACGCCCAGGGGCCTCTCCCTCAGAGTCACTGTTGCCACGGTTACGCCCAGGGGCCTCTACCTCAGAGTCACTGCTGTTGCCGTGGTTACGCCCAGGGGCCTCTCCGTCTGAGTCACTGCTGTTGCCGCGGTTACGCCCAGGGCCCTCTCCGTCTGAGTCACTGTTGTTGCCGTGGGTACGTCCAGGGCCCTCTCCGTCTGAGTCACTGTGGTGTCCCGCGGGGCCCTCGTTATCAGAGCCGCTGGCCGGCCGGCTGGTCTCCATGGGGTGGGGGCCGTCCTCACACTCACTGCCATCGTCCTGACCAATAGCAGAGCAGTTCCTGGGTTAGCGAGGTCACTTCAGGTTTAACCCTGGGTTAGAGAGGTCACTTCAGGTTTAACCCTGGGTTAGAGAGGTCACTTCAGGTTTAACCCTGGGTTAGAGAGGTCACTTCAGGTTTAACCCTGGGTTAGAGAGGTCACTTCAGGTTTAACCCTGGGTTAGAGAGGTCACTTCAGGTTTAACCCTGGGTTAGAGAGGTCACTTCAGGTTTAACCCTGGGTTAGAGAGGTCACTTCAGGTTTAACCCTGGGTTAGAGAGGTCACTTCAGGTTTAACCCTGGGTTAGAGAGGTCACTTCAGGTTTAACCCTGGGTTAGAGAGGTCACTTCAGGTTTAACCCTGGGTTAGAGAGGTCACTTCAGGTTTAACCCTGGGTTAGAGAGGTACTTCAAACTTCAGGTTTAACCCTGGGTTAGAGAGGTCACTTCAGGTTTAACCCTGGGTTAGAGAGGTCACTTCAGGTTTAACCCTGGGTTAGAGAGGTAACTTCAGGTTTAACCCTGGGTTAGAGAGGTCACTTCAGGTTTAACTCTGGGTTAGAGAGGTAACTTCAGGTTTAACCCTGGGTTAGGTTCAGATCATAGTGTTAGACAGAGACCCACCTGTCCGACATCAGACGTCAGAAGATTTGCGAATGTCGGCATGTCAGTTACAAATTTTTCAAAACTCAAAGATCAATAAGATCAATAAGGTTCGAGCTTATTGATACTGCTGTCGAGACTCGCAGGTCCACACCACTGCGTGAGCCACGCAACAGCGAGGGAGACACCCATTCACTTTCACATTACTACCTCAAAATGCCCTAAAATGCACAAAAACTCACCAAATTCTATAAATGCTATGGGGGGGCATGCCCCCAGACGCCCCTAGTAACACCTCGCTGAGCCAGCCACAGTGGCACTGGCAATGTTTCTCAGACCATTGTTTGACACAATTTCTGCCTAACACCCTGATTCAGGTTGAACTCCTGAACCTCTGACTGGTTAACTAACCTCTGACTGGTTAACTAACCTCTGACTGGTGCCTCTCCTGCTCCTCGTCTGAAGCTGCGTGTTCGTCTTGGACCGGGGTACCACCGCCGTCATCTGCACGCACACGCACACACACACACAGTAGTATTTAGAGAGTAGTATTAAGTGGAGGTATAGAGTAGTTTCTAAAGTACTCTGTGATATGTATAATACTAAAGAAGGAATTATGATACTATATATTAGGGATGCACCGATACCGATACCAGTATTCGGTATCGGTCCGATACTGTGCTCATGTACTCGTACTCGTACTCGTTAAACTACTCCGATACAACCGCACCGATACCACTTTGGCAACGCAACGTTAACCTTGTAATATTCTTAGCCAAGGAATATTGAAATAAAGAGATGCAACCGAGTTGTCGTTTATGGATGTTTAATAGAAACTGCGCATGGTACCGAGCATGGGCGTAGAATTTAGTGGGGACGCTGGGGACATGTCCCCACCAATTAACGGAGCACCCCCCCCCCCCCATCAGAACGGCGAATTAACGGAGCACCCCCCCCCCCATCAGAACCGCAAATTAACGGAGCACCCCCCCCCCCATCAGAACCACCCATGGTGTCTGTACTGGTCCGGTTCTGAGAGGTCTCTGTGTCCCCAGTGAAGCGCAGCAGAGCCGTGTCTGACGAGGAGGACCTCGACTCTGAGGGTCCAGACCGCAGCATGGCCGCCAAGTTGAGGGAGCTGGGCTCCGACAGCGAGGAGGAGGAGGGTCCCGCCCAGACCCAGGACCAGAAGACCCTGTTCGGCAGCGACAGCGAGTCTGGAGAAGACCAGGAGGAGTGAGTAGACCAGAACCCTGACCGGGGCTGTACTAGC
Source organism: Coryphaenoides rupestris (assembly GCA_002895965.2). Lineage (NCBI taxonomy): Eukaryota > Metazoa > Chordata > Actinopteri > Gadiformes > Macrouridae > Coryphaenoides > Coryphaenoides rupestris. Next base: position 20,448 of record PIJE02002512.1, on the reverse strand, counting down.
CCTACTGGGTCTAGGGTAGTATCAGTACTGGATCTAGGGTACAGTATCAGTACTGGGTCTAGGGTAGTATCAGTACTGGGTCTAGGGTAGTATCAGTACTGGATCTAGGGTACAGTATCAGTACTGGATCTAGGGTACAGTATCAGTACTGGGTCTAGGGTACAGTATCAGTACTGGATCTAGGGTACAGTATCAGTACTGGATCTAGGGTACAGTATCAGTACTGGGTCTAGGGTAGTATCAGTACTGGATCTAGGGTACAGTATCAGTACTGGATCTAGGGTACAGTATCAGTACTGGGTCTAGGGTACAGTATCAGTACTGGATCTAGGGTACAGTATCAGTACTGGATCTAGGGTACAGTATCAGTACTGGGTCTAGGGTACAGTATCAGTACTGGATCTAGGGTACAGTATCAGTACTGGGTCTAGGGTACAGTATCAGTACTGGGTCTAGGGTACAGTATCAGTACTGGGTCTAGGGTAGTATCAGTACTGGGTCTAGGGTAGTATCAGTACTGGGTCTAGGGTACAGTATCAGTACTGGGTCTAGGGTACAGTATCAGTACTGGGTCTAGGGTACAGTATCAGTACTGGGTCTAGGGTACAGTATCAGTACTGGGTCTAGGGTACAGTATCAGTACTGGGTCTAGGGTAGTATCAGTACTGGATCTAGGGTACAGTATCAGTACTGTATTCTACCTGTGATATCATTTCCTGTGTTCTAGGAAGATGATAGCGGACATCTTTGGAGAGTCTGGAGATGAGGAAGAAGAAGAGTTTACGGTAATTACTTCCTGTCCTATAAGAACATTTGCATTACATTTACATTTAGAGCATTTGTCAGACACTTTTATCCAAAGCGACTTACAAAGAGTACATGTGTAGAAGGAGACAGTAATTTATCACTGTGGTACATAAAGATAAGAATAGAGCATTCATAGTTACGAGGTTAATAGAACGAGTTTCATAATTGCTAAGTTGCCTGAAGGTCAGTACCAGTCTTGAATCTAATACAAGTGATTACCAGGAGCCAGTGGAGGTCGTGGAAGAGGGGGGTTACATGGGAGAGTTCTGTTAAGTTGAACACGGAGGCGCCGTGCCTGATGTTCTGGATGCAGTATGTAAGGGTTTTGATTCGCTGAGTGTGGGAGTCCAGCCAGGAGAGACTTGCAGTAGTCCACAACGTGTGTTGTGTGTGTGTGTGTGTGTGTGTGTGTGTAGGGTTTTAACCAGGAGGAGCTCGAGGAGCAGAAGGTGGAGAAGCAGCCAGCTGAGGAAGACTCTGATTCTGATGAAGGAGTCGACGGCGGCGGCAAAGAGTAAGACACTTCCTCACATGACATCCTGCACGTCTCCTCTAGATTAAAGGTGTTGTTGATACGTTCAGCCACTAGGTGTCACTCTTCCTTCACTCCCTCTCTCTCTCTCTCTCTCTCTCTGCCATGCTAACGGGTGCTCTCTCTCTCTCTCTCTGTCTCTCTGTCTCTCTCTCTGTCTCTCTGTCTCTGCATGCCTAAACCGTGTGGTTCTTCTCTCTTCGTCGGCTCTCTTCTGTCTCTCTGTCTCTCTGTCTCTGCCATGCTAACCGGTGTGTCTCTCTCCCAGCACCAGCATGATGTCAGACTTTGACCTCATGCTTGCCCGTAAGAAGGCGTCGGGGGGGAAGAGGAGGAGGAACCGCGACGGAGGAACCTTCATCAGCGACGCCGACGACGTAGTCAGCGCCATGATCGTCAAGATGAACGAGGCTGCAGAGGTCCCGCCACAATAAGAGCCCCTCATCACACCGCCACAATAAGAGGCCCCCTTATACCTCCACAATAAGAGCCCCCTCATCACACTGCCACAATAAGAGCCCCTCATTGCACCGCCACAATAAGAGCCCCCCCTTATACCGCCACAATAAGAGCCCCCTCATCACACCGCCACAATAAGAGCCCTTCATCACACCGCCACAATAAGAGTCCCCTATACCGCCACAATAAGAGATCCCTCATCACACCGCCACAATAAGAGTCCCCTATACCGCCACAATAAGAGCCCCCTCATCACACCGCCACAATAAGAGCCCCTCATCGCACCGCCACAATAAGAGCCCCCCCTTATACCGCCACAATAAGAGCCCCCTCATCACACCGCCACAATAAGAGCCCTTCATCACACCGCCACAATAAGAGCCCTTCATCAAACCGCCACAATAACATATCCCTCATCACACCGCCACAATAAGAGCCCTCCATGCCCCCTGCTGCTTTCATAACGTGGTGTGTGTGTGTGTGGTGTGTGTGTGTGTGTGTGTGTGTGTGTGTGTGTGTGTGTGTGTGTGTGTGGTGTGTGTGTGTGTGGTGTGTGTGTGTGTGTGTGTGTGTGTGTGTGTGTGTGTGTGTGTGTGTGTGTGTAGGAGGACAGAACTCTCAATAGTCAGAAGAAGCGGCGCTGAAGAAACTCACCCTGTGCCCACCGTGGTCATGCACCTCAAGAAGTAACAGCACCTCCTCATCTAGTACAGCACCTCCTCATACAGCACCTCCTCATACAGCACCTCATCTAGTGTAGCACCTCCTCAGTGCTTATCCATTATTTCGCACCCTTTCGTTCCCGTCCAGTGGGTCAACTAGTGGAAGGATGAAGAATGAATGGCGCCTGTAGGGGGGCCAGTGTGTCTCCAGGGGGCCAGTGTGTCCCTGGGCTGTGAGTGTAACAGCAGTGTGTCTCCAGGCAGGATCTGAAGGAGACCTTCATCGACAGCGGCGTGATGACGGCCATAAAGGAGTGGATTGGCCCCCTGCCAGACAAGAGCCTCCCTGCCCTCCGCATCAGAGAGGAGTTGCTCAAGATCCTCCAGGAGGTAAGAGCTGGTCTAGATCCTCCAGGAGGTGAGCACAGGTCTAGATCCTGCATGATCCAACGGAGTGCTGAGCCGGTCTCGGTCAGCTGGCTCCTATCGCCTGAAGGGTCTCCAGGACATGCTAACCACTACACTATCTGTTCTGCCCCTCAGCTTCCCAGTGTCAGCCAGGAGACTCTGAAACACAGTGGGATCGGACGTGCGGTCATGTTCCTCTACAAACACCCCAAGGAGTCCAGACCCAACAAAGACCTGGCACTCAAACTCATCAGTAAGAGGAAGAGTCATACAGCAGTATCGTAACTAATAAAGGGCTAGGCTAGTGCTGCTCTATAATCCAGTGCTTCTCTGTTATCTAGTACCTATGGGCAGGGCTAGGCTAGTGCTGCTCTATAATCTAGTACCTATGGGCGGGGCTAGGCTAGTGCTGCTCTATAATCTAGTACCTATGGGCAGGGCTAAAATAGTGCTGCTCTATAATCTAGTACCTATGGGTGGGGCTAGGCTAGTGCTGCTCTGTAATCTAGTGCTGCTCTATAATCTAGTACCTATGGGCGGGGCTAGGCTAGTACTGCTCTATAATCTAGTACCTATGGGCGGGGCTAGGCTAGTGCTGCTCTATAATCTAGTACCTATGGGTGGGGCTAGGCTAGTGCTGCTCTATAATTCTATAATCTAGTGCGGCCTAGTGCTGCTAGGCCACTGCTCTTGTACGGTTTAGCTGTGGCACTGTGGCACGGTTTAGTCCTCGCACTGTGGCACGGTTTAGTCCTCGCATTGTGGCACGGTTTAGTCCTCGCACTCTGGCACGGTTTAAGTCTCGCACTGTGGCACGGTTTAGTCCTCGCACTCTGGCACGGTTTAGTCCTCGCACTCTGGCACGGTTTGGTCCTCGCATTGTGGCACGGTTTAGTCCTCGCACTCTGGCACGGTTTAGTCCTCGCATTGTGGCACGGTTTAGTCCTCGCACTCTGGCACGGTTTATCCTCGCACTCTGGCACGGTTTGGTCCTCGCAACTGTGGCACGGTTTAGTCCTCGCACTCTGGCACGGTTTTAGTCCTCGCACTCTGGCACGGTTTGGTCCTCGCATTGTGGCACGGTTTAGTCCTCGCACTCTGGCACGGTCTCGCATTGTGGCACGGTTTAGTCCTCGCACTCTGGCACGTTTAGTCCTCGCATTGTGGCACGTTTAGTCCTCGCACTCTGGCACGGTTTAGTCCTCGCACTCTGGCACGGTTTAGTCCTCGCACTCTGGCACGGTTTAGTCCTCGCATTGTGGCACGGTTAGTCCTCGCACTCTGGCACGGTTTAGTCCTCGCACTCTGCACGGTTTAGTCCTCGCATTGTGGCACGGTTTAGTCCTCGCACTCTGGCACGGTTTAGTCCTCGCTTGTGCACGGTTTAGTCCTCGCGCTCTGCACGGTTTAGGTCTCGCATTGTGGCACGGTTTAGTCCTCGCATTGTGGCACGTTTTAGTCCTCGCGCTCTGGCACGGTTTAGTCCTCGCACTCTGGCATGGTTTAGTTCTCGCACTCTGGCACGGTTTAGTTCTCGCGCTCTGGCACGGTTTAGTCCTCGCACTCTGGCATGGTTTAGTTCTCGCACTCTGGCACGGTTTAGTTCTCGCACTCTGGCACGGTTTAGTTCTCGCACTCTGGCACGGTTTAGTCCTCGCGCTCTGGCACGGTTTTAGTTCTCGCGCTCTGGCACGTTTAGTCCTCGCACTCTGGCATGGTTTTAGTTCTCGCACTCTGGCACGGTTTAGTTCTCGCACTCTGGCACGGTTTAGTTCTCGCACTCTGGCACGGTTTAGTTCTCGCACTCTGGCACGGTTTAGTTCTCGCACTCTTGGCATGGTTTTAGTTCTCGCACTCTGGCACGGTTTAGTTCTCGCGCTCTGGCACGGTTTAGTTCTCGCGCTCTGGCACGGTTTAGTCCTCGCGCTCTGGCACGGTTTTAGGCCTCGCGCTCTGGCACGGTTTAGTCCTCGCGCTCTGGCACGGTTTAGTTCTCGCACTCTGGCACGGTTTAGTTCTGGCACGGTTAGTTTCTCGCCACTCTTGGCACGGTTTAGTCCCGCCTCGGGCACGGTTTAGTCGCCTCGGCACGTTAGTCCTCGCGCTCTGCACGTTTAGTTCTCGCACTCTGGCACGGTTTAGTCCTCGCACTCTGGCTGGTTTAGTTCCGCACTCTGGGCATGGTTAGTTCCGCACTCTGGCACGGTTTTAGTTCCCGCACTCTGGCACGGTTTAGTTCTCGCACTCTGAGCACGGTTTAGTTCTCGCACTCTGGCACGGTTTAGTTCTCGCACTCTGCACGGTTTAGTTCTCGCACCGGCCGTTTAGTTCTGGCACGGTTTAGTTCTTCGCGCTCTGGCACGGTTTAGTCTCTCGCACTCTGGCACGGTTTAGTTCTCGCACTCTGGCACGGTTTAGTTCTCGCACTCTGGCACGGTTTAGTTCTGGCACGGTTTAGTTCTCGCGCTCTGGCACGGTTTTAGTCCTCGCACTCTGGCACGGTTTAGTCCTCGCGCTCTGGCACGGTTTAGTTCTCGCACTCTGGCACGGTTTAGTCCTCGCACTCTGGCATGGTTTAGTTCCCGCACTCTGGCATGGTTTAGTCCCGCACTCTGGCATGGTTTAGTTCCCGCACTCTGGCATGTTAGTTCCCGCACTCTGCACGGTTAGTTCTCGCACTCTGGGCACGGTTTAGTTCTCGCACTCTGGGCACGGTTAGTCCTCGCACTCTGGCTACGGTTTAGTCCTCGCACTCTGGCATGGTTTAGTTTCCCCGCACTCTGGCATGGTTTAGTTCCGCACTCTGGCATGGTTTAGTTCCCGCACTCTGGCATGGTTTAGTTCCCGCACTCTGGCACGGTTTAGTTTCGCACTCTGGCAGGGTTTAGTTCTCGGCACTCTGGCACGGTATACATCTCGCACTCTGGCATGGTTTGGGCCTCGCACTCTGACACGGTTTTAGGCCTTGCACTCTGACACGGTTTAGGCCTCGCACTCTGGGCACGGTTTAGTTCTCGCACTCTGGCACGGTTTAGTCCTCGCACTCTGACACGGGTTCGGTCTCGCATTGTGGCACGGTTTAGTCCTCGCATTGTGGCACGGTTTAGTCCTCACACTCTGGCACGGTTTAGTCCTCGCACTCTGACACGGTTTCGGTCTTCGCATTGTGGCACGGTTTTTAGTCCTCGCATTGTGGCACGGTTTAGTCCTCACACTCTGGCACGGTTTTAGTTCTCGCACTCTGGCATGGTTTAGGCCTCGCACTGTGATCAGAGCTTGCAGGACACTCTTAGGAACCAAATGAGAGTAAAGAGGCAACAAGCTTTTTATGTTTGGATTTGAATGAATCAATAGACATTTCATGGCAGGCTGTTCCATCCATCCATCCATTTTCGTCTGCTTATCCGAGGTCGGGTCGCGGTGGCAGCCGGCTAAGCAGGGCCCCCCAGGCTTCCTTCTCCCCAGCCCACACTCTCTAGTTCCTCTGGGGGATCCGAGGCGTTCCAGGCAGACGAGATATTAATCCGCTCCAGCGAGTTCTGGTCTGCCCCGGGTCTCTCCCAGTTGGACGTGCGGACAGGCTGTTCCACAGATAAGAAACCCTCTGTGTCCTGCTGATTTCTTGTTCACCTTTGGTGTTGGTAGGCCAGCTCTATGGTGCGACTAATATAGCCGAGAGTGGAAACACAGATTGCTGACAGCAGGGGGCTGGACAATGTCTGTTTGGAGTCTTCAGAGAACAACCTGCATTGGCCTTGTAGTCTGCTACGTCCCAGTAAGGCGGCAGATAGGGCAACGTTGAAGTTGTCCCAAGATGATCTGCGGGGCCCTATACTTAGAGAGAGAAGAGGGCCAACTGCTCTGCTGTAGTTTATGGTCCTCATCAGGTGACTCACCTGGGTTCTGTTCCCCACCTCTAAGACGAGTGGTCTCGGCGCCATCTTTGGTTCTGACGTCCAACTACAAAGGGATGACCCGCGAGGAACGGCAGCAGAGGGACTGGACCAAGCAGATGCCCCAGAGGAGACGGCTCAGGTCTGGGCCAGCCCCCTACCCCTTAACCGAACCTTAACCCCCTACCCTACCCCTACCCGAACCTTAACCTCCTACCCTAACCCCTACTCCTTACCCGAACCTTAACCCACACCTAACCCCTACCCCTTACCCGAACCTTAACCCACTACCCTACCCCCAACCCGAAACTTAACCCCCTCCCTAACCCCTACCCCGAACCTTAACCCCTATGCCTTACCCGAACCTTAACCCACTATCCTAACCTCTACCCGAACCTTAACCCACTACCCTAACCCCTACCCCTTACCTAAACCGCCTACCGTAACTCCTTACCCCTAACCCCTACCTTAACTCCTTACTTTAGCCTTTACCTTAACCCCTTACCTTTACACACACTTAACCCCTTACCTTAGCCCTCAGCATAACCCCTTTCCTATAACCCCATACCCTCACCTTAACTCCTACCTTAACCTTAACCCCTTGCCATAGACCCTTGCCCTAGAACCGACCTCAACCCCTTACCTTAACCTTAACCCCTAAATTAACCTTAACCCCTAAATTAACCTTACTGGAACCTCTCCTTAACCCTTTCCTTAGCGCCCTATCTACAGCGTACATGACCGCTAGCCCCCAATGTTTGGTACAGCAGCAGATCCTGCTCCCTACAAACCTTCTCATAGTCGCATCCTGCTGTTGTTACTTTGTTGTTACTCACTTTCTGGTGCTACTCCTCATGTACTCCTTAGTGACACATTTAGTTTCCATGGTTTTCATTTCACCTCCTCTCTCTGTCCCCGGTTCTTCACCTCCTACTTATGCTTGGTTCTACTCTCTCTGTCCCTGGTTCTTCACCTTCTCTCTATCCCTGGTTCTACTCCTCTCTGTCCCTGGTTCTTAACCTCCTCTCTATCCCTGGTTCTTAACCTCCTCTCTATCCCTGGTTCTACTCCTCTCTGTCCCCGGTTCTTCACCTCCTACTTATGCTTGGTTCTACTCCTCTCTGTCCCTGGTTCTTAACCTCCTCTCTATCGCCTGGTTCTACTTCCTCTCTGTCCCTGGTTCTTAACCTCCTCTCTGTCCCTGGTTCTTAACCTCCTCTCTGTCCCTGGTTCTTCACCTCCTCTCTATCCCTGTCTACCCTCCACCCTGGTCCCCTGGTTCTTAAACCTCCTCTCTATCCCTGGTTCTAACTCCTCCACCCTGTCCCCGGGTTCTTCACCTCCTCTCTATCTCCTGTTCTACTCCTCCACCCTGTCCCTGGTTCTTAACCTCCTCTCTATCCCTGTGTTCTACTCCTCCACCTGTCCCTGGTTCTTAACCTCCTCTCTATCCCTGGTTCTACTCCTCTCTGTCCCTGGTTCTTCACCTCCTCTTCTATCCCTGTTCTACTCCTCTCTGTCCTGGTTCTTCACTCCTCTCTATCCCTGGTTCTACTCCTCTCTGTCCTGGTTCTTCCCCTCCTTCTATCCTGGGTTCTTAACTCCTCTCTGTCCTGGTTCTTAACTCTCCTCTCTATCCCTGGTTCTACTCCTCTCTGTCCCTGGTTCTTAACCTCCTCTCTATCCCTGGGTTCTACTCCTCTCTGTCCCCTGGTTTCTTAACCTCCTCTCTATCTCCTGGTGTCTACTCCTCTCTGTCCCTGGTTCTTAACTCCTCTCTACCTGGTTTCTACTCCTCTCTGTCCTGGTTCTTAACTCCTCTCTATCCCTGGTTCTACTCCTCTCTGTCCCTGGTTCTTAACCTCCTCTCTATCCTGGTTCTACTCTCTCTGTCCCTGGTTCTTAACCTCCTCTCTATCCCTGGTTCTACTCCTCTCTGTCCTGGGTTCTTAACCTCCCTCTCTATCCCTGGGTTCTACTCCTCTCTGTCCCTGGTTCTTAACCTCCTCTCTATCCCTGGTTCTACTCCTCTCTGTCCCTGGTTCTTAACCTCCTCTCTATCCCTGGTTCTATCCTCTCTGTCCCTGGTTCTTAACATCCTCTCTATCGCCTGGTTCTACTCCTCTCTGTCCCTGGTTCTTACCTTCCTCTCTATCCCTGGTTCTACTCCTCTCTGTCCTCTGGGTTCTAACCTCCTCTCTATCCCTGGTTCTACTCCTCTCTGTCCTGGTTCTTAACCTCCTCTCTATCCCTGGTTCTAGCTTCCTCTCTTTCCTGGTCTTACCTCCTTCTATCCCTGGTTCTACTCCTCTCTGTCCCTGGTTCTTACCTCCTCTCTATCCCTGGTTCTTAAAGCGTCCTCTCTATCCCTGGTTTTTAACCTCCTCTCTATCCCTGGTTCTACTCCTCTCTGTCCCTGGTTCTTCACCTCCTCTCTATCCCTGGTTCTACTCCTCTCTGTCCCTGGTTCTTCACCTCCTCTCTATGCCTGGCCCTTCACCTCCTCTCCACCCATCCCTGGTTCTTCACCTCCTCTCCACCCATCCCTGGTTCTTCACCTCCTCTCCACCCATCCCTGGCTCTGCAGTCAGACGCAGAAGGAGGTGAAGATGTCTGAGCCTGATGTCTTCTCTCCTCCAATCAGGTTCAGCAGCTTGGTAGCACTGCCTGGTAGCACGGCTTCGTGGCACCGCCTGGTGGCAACCGCCTGGTGGCACCGTCTTGTAGCACCGCCTGGTAGCACCGATTGGCTGGCACCGCCTGGTAGCACCGCCTGGTGGCACTGGCTTGTGGCACTGCCTGGTGGCAACCGCTTGGTGGCACCGCCTGGTGGCACCGCCTGGTAGCACCGCCTCGTGGCACCGTCTGGTAGCACCGCCTGGTAGCACCGCCTGGTGGCACCGCCTGGTGGCACCGCCTGTAGCACCGCCTGGTAGCACCGGCCTGGTGGCACCGCCTGGTAGCACCGCCTCGTAGCACCGCCTGGTGGCACGGCCTGGTAGCACCGCCTGGTGGCACCGCCTGGTAGCACCGCCTGGTGGCACTGGCTTGTGCACCGCCTGGTGGCACCGCTTGGTGCACCGCTTGGTGGCACCGCCTGGTGGCACCGCCTTGGTAGCACCGCCTCGTGGCACCGTCTGGTAGCACCGCCTGGTAGCACCGCCTGGTGGCACCGCCTGGTAGCACCGCCTGGTAGCACCGCCTGGTGGCACCGCCTGGTGGCACCGCCTGGTAGCGCCGCCTGGTGGCACCGCCCGGTAGCACCGCTGTTCTGCTTTCTAGCAGAATGCATGAACTGCTTGCCTTGTTTTTTAATTAAAAACTCCACTGCTAACTCTACCGCCTCGGTCACATGGTGCGTGTCACAGCCAATGATCCTTCAGGAACCTGTTTCAGTTTCGAAATACTACCAGTGACTCAAGCTGTGGGACTTCCTGCTCCAGACCCCGTGATCCAGTCTGTTCCCAACTCGTTAGGGAGGTGTGTCTCCAAGTAGTTAGGAGGCAAGTCTCCCAACTCTTTAGGAGGCATGTCTCCCAACTCTTTAGGAGGTGTGTCTCCCAACTCTTTAGGAGGCATGTCTCCCAACTCTTTAGGAGGCGTGTCTCCCAACTCGTAAGGAGGCATGTCTCCCAACTCGTAAGGAGGCGTGTCTCCCAAGTGGTTAGGAGGCATGTCTCCCAACTCGTAAGGAGGCGTGTCTCCCAACTCGTAAGGAGGCGTGTCTCCCAAGTGGTTAGGAGGCATGTCTCCCAACTCGTAAGGAGGCATGTCTCCCAACTCGTAAGGAGGCGTGTCTCCCAAGTGGTTAGGAGGCATGTCTCCCCAACTCGTAAAGAGGCGTGTTCTCCCAAGTGGTTAGGAGGCGTGTCTCCCAACTCGTAAGGAGGCGTGTCTCCCAAGTGGTTAGGAGGCATGTCTCCCAACTCGTAAGGAGGGAGACATGTCTCCCAACTCGTAAGGAGGCGTGTCTCCCAAGTGGTTAGGAGGCATGTCTCCCAACTCGTAAAGAGGCGTGTCTCCCAAGTGGTTAGGAGGCATGTCTCCCAACTCGTAAAGAGGCGTGTCTCCCAAGTGGTTAGGAGGCATGTCTCCCAACTCGTAAGGAGGCGTGTCTCCCAAGTGGTTAGGAGGCATGTCTCCCAACTCGTAAGGAGGCGTGTCGCCCAACTCGTAAGGAGGCGTGTCTCCCAAGTGGTTAGGAGGCATGTCTCCCAACTCGTAAGGAGGCGTGTCTCCCAACTCGTAAGGAGGCGTGTCTCCAGACTCGTAAGGAGGCGTGTCTCCAGACTTGTAAGGAGGCGGTGACTGCATCTTTGTTGCTGAATGAGGAATTACTGGAGCAGTATGTCATGTCTCTCTTTCTCTCTCTCTAGCTCTGGAGGTCAGACGCCCCGTCGGGACCTGGAGAAGCAACTCACTGGAGAGGAGAAGTAAGATCACACCTTGACACCACCCACACCCCGGGACAGAGATCCACCCTCTAACAGCCTGCCCCTACAAGACCCCCCCCCCCAGACCTCCACCCTCTAACAGCCTGCCCCTACAGACACCCCCCCCCCCCAGACCTCCACCCTCTAACAGCCTGCCCCTACAAGAACCCCCCCCCCCCCAGACCTCACCCTCTAACAGCCTGCCCCTACAGGGCCCTGCGTCCTGGGGAGCCGGGGTTCTGTGCTCGTGCCCGCGTCCCGATGCCCTCCAACAAGGACTACGTGGTCCGGCCTAAGTGGAACATCGAGGTGGAATCCAACAGGGTGAGTAGATGTACCAGTAACGTATTGTATATACTGGTTCATCATACTGGTTTATACTGCTTCATACTGTACATCATTCTGATTCATACTGGTTTATATTGGGCTGACCCAAGTAGAACTTGGTTAGTGCTGGTTCTCCTACTGGTGTAACGTGATACTTGGTTAGTGCTGGTTCTCCTACTGGTGTAACGTGATACTTGGTTAGTGCCGGTTCTCCTACTGGTGTAACGTGATACTTGGTTAGTGCTGGTTCTCCTACTGGTGTAACGTGATACTTGGTTAGTGCTGGTTCTCCTACTGGTGTAACGTGATACTTGGTTAGTGCTGGCTCTCCTACTGGTGTAACGTGATACTTGGTTAGTGCTGGTTCTCCTACTGGTGTAACGTGATACTTGGTTAGTGCTGGTTCTCCTACTGGTGTAACGTGATACTTGGTTAGTGGGTTTCTCCCTATGCGTGTAACGTGATACTTGGTTAGTGCTGGTCTCCTGTCTGGTCGTAACGTGATACCTGTTAGAGTGCTGGTTCTCCTACTGGTGTATACGTGAATTACTTGGTTGTGCTGGTCTCCTACTGGTGTAACGTGATACCTGGTTAGGCTGGTTCTCTACTGGTGTATACCGTGAATATCTTGTTAGTGCTGGTCTCCCACTGGTTAACTGATACTTGGTTATGCTGGTTTCCTGACTGGTGTAACGATACTTGGTTAGTGCTGGTTCTCCTCTGGTGTAAACGGTGATAACTTGGTAGCTGTTTCCTCTGTACGAGGCGTTCATGTCCTACTCGGTGTAACGTGATACTGGTTGAGTGCTGGTTCTCCACGGGTGTAACGTGGATACTTGGTTAGCGCTGGTACTCCTACTGGTGTAACGTGAATCGTGGTTTAGTGCTGGGTTCTCCTACTGGTGTAACGTGATGACTTGTTAGTGACTGGTTCTCCTCTACTGTGTAACGTGTACTTGTTAGTGCTGGTTCTCTAATCTGGTGTAACGTGATACCCTTGGTTAGTGCTGGTTCTCCTACTGTCGTGAACGTGATTACTTGTTTATGCTGGTTCTCACTACTGGTGAACGTAACTTCGTGTTAGTGCTGGTTCTCCTACTGGTTAACGGATACTCTTGGTTAGTGCTTGGTTCTCCTACTGGTGTACGTGATACTGGTTAGTTGCTGGTTCCCTCGGTTACTGATTGTTGGTACGAACGTGATACTTGTCGGGCTGGTGTCTCCTATCTGGTGTACACGTGATACTGGTTAGTGCTTGGTTCTCCTACTGGTGCCTAACGAATATACTTGGTTGAGTCGTGCTGTTCTCCTACATGTTGTAACGTGATACTGTGTAGTTGGCGCATGTACGTGTACTGGTTTCTCCTACGGTGTAGACGTGATACTTGTTAGTGCTTGGTTCTCATCCTACTGGTGTAACGTATACGTGGTCCTCCAGTTGTAATATACTTGGTTGTGCGGTTCTCCTACTGGTGTAAACGTGATAAACTCGGTAGTGGCTGTTCTCACTACTGGTGTTATACGTCGATACTTGGTAATGTCGGTTCTCCTACTGGTTGTAACGGATACTCTGGTTAGTGCTGGTTCTCCACTTGCGAGGAGCGTGAATACTTGGTTAGTGCGGTTCCCTAACTGGTAACGGATACTTGGTAGGCTGGTTCTCCTACTGGTGTAAACGTGGATACTGTGGTTATGTGCGTGGTTCTCCAATCTGGTGTAAACGGAAAACTTGGTTAGTGCTGGTCTCCTACTGGTGTAACGTGATAACTCTGGTTAGTTGGTTTCTGCCCTACTGGTGATACGTGATATTGAGTCGGTTCCTAGCTGTGTGTAGTGATTGGTGTCTGGTTCTCTTACTGTGGTGTAAACGTGATAACTTGTGTTTAGTGCTGGTTCTCCTATCTGGTGTAATCGTGATACTTGGTTTTGTGCTGGTTCTCCCTACTGGTGTAAGACGTGAAACTGGTTTAAGTGCTGGTTCTCCTCTACTGGTGTATACGTGAATAGCTTGGTTAGGTGCTGGTTCTCCACTACTGGTGTAACGGATACTTGGTAGTGCCGGTTCCTACTGGTGTAACGTGATATTGGTTAGTGCTTGGTTCTCGGCTAACGGTGTAGACGTGAGTACTTGTGGTCTGTAACGGTACTGGCTGGTTCTCCTAATGGTGTACGTGATACTTGTATGTGCTGGCTCAGGGTGTTCGTGGAGTGCTTCGTCCTACTGGTCTAACGTGATACTTGGTTAGTGCGGTTCTCTAGCTGGTCGGTAACGTGATAGCTTGTTAGTTCTGGTTCTCCTACTGGTGTAACGTGATACTTCGGTTAGGTGCTGGTCTCCCTGACTGGTGTAACGTGATTACTTGGTTAGTACGGTTTCTCGCACTTGGTGTAACAGTGATATACTGTGGTCTAGGTGCTGGTTTCTCCTAACTGGTGTAACGTGATCACATGGGTTAGTGCTGGTTGCTCCTAACTGGTGTAACGTGAGCTGGGAGTCGCTGGTTTCTCGGCTACGTGGTGTAAAAAGACGTGGAGTACTGATGTTAGTGCTGGTTTCTCCTACGTGTAAACGTGTGATACTGGTTAAGTTGCTGGTTCTCCTACTGGTGTATAACGTGATACTTGGTTATGTGCTGTTCTCTTCTACTTGTGTTATACGGATAACTTGTTAGTGCTGGTTCTCTCTACTGGGTTGTAACGTGATAACTTGGTTATGCTGGTCTCCTACTGTGTAGACGTGAATACTTGGTTAGTGCTTGGTTCTTCTCTACTCGAGTGTAAGCGTGAGCTGGTGAGCTGTTCTGTGTGTAAGTGACCTTTCTAAGCTGGTGACTGGATATTCTGTTGTGTGTCCTACTGGTGTGAACGTGATACTTGTTAGTGCTGGTTCTCCTAGACAGTGTAAACGGAATACTTGGTTATTGGCTCCTACTGGTGTAACGTTGAATTACTTGGTTAGTACTGGTTCTCCTACTGGTGTAACTGTGATACTTGGTTAGTGCTGGTTCTCCTAACTGGTGTAACGTGATACTGTTGTTAGTGCTGGTTCTCCAACTTGTATAGGCTCGTGGTAGTTACGGTTGTACTACATGTTAGTGCTGGTTCTCCTACTTGGTGTAAACGTGAATACTTGGGTTAGTGCTGGTTTCTCCTGAATCTGGTATGTAACGTGATACTTTGGTTAGTGCTGGGTTCTCCTACTGGTGTAACGTGATACTGGTTAGTGCTGTTCTCCTACTGGTGTATTACGTGATACTTGGTTAGTGCCTGGTTCTCCTAGCTGGGTGTACTGATACTTGGTTAAGTGCTGGTTCTTCCTACTGGTGTAGACGTGATAGCTTGTGTTAGTGCTGGTTCTCCTACTGGTGTATACGTGAATACTTGGGTTAGTGCGCTGGTCTCCTACTGGTGTAACGGATTACTTGGTTAGGCTGGTTCTCCTATCTGGTACTCGATACTTGGTTAGGCTGGTTCTCCATCTAGGTGTAATCGTGATAACTTGGTTAGTGCTGGTCTCGCTACTGGTGTAGACGTAGATACTTTGGTTAGTGCTGGTTCTCCTGCTGGGTGTAACGGTGTAACTTGGTGTAGTGCTGGGTTCTCCTACTGGTGTAAACGTAATACTTTGGTTAGTGCTTTCTCCTGGGGGAGCTGGTGTATACGTGATACTTGGTTAGTGCTGGTTCCCTACTGTGTAACGCTGAATCTGTAGGCTGGTTTTCGCTGGGATCGTATCTGTGGTTGAGGCTGGTCTCCTACTGGTGTAACGTGATACTTGGTTAGTGCGGTTCTCCTACTTGGTGTAACGTGATAACTTGGTTAGTACTTGGTTCCTCCTACTGTGTAACGGAGTACTTGGTTATGCTGGTTCTTCCTAACTGGAGTATACGTGATACTTGTTAGTGCTGGTTATCCTACTGGTGTTAACGTGATACTTGGTGCTAGTTCTCCTACTGGTGTACGTGATTCTTGGTTAGTGCTGGTTTCTTCTCCTAACTTGGTGTACGGATACTTGGTTGTGCGGTCTCCTATCTGGTGTAACGTGATACTTGGTTAGTGTGCTGGTTCTCCTACTGGTGTAACGTGATAACTTGGTTATGCTGGTTCTCCTACTGGTGTAACGTGAATACTTGGTTTAGTGCTTGGTTTCTTCCTGGCTGGTGTAAACGTGAGTAACTTGGGTTAGATGCTGGTTCTCCCTACTGGTGTAACGTGAATACTTGGTTTTAGTGCTGGGTTCTCCTACTGGGTAACGTGATACTTGGTTAGTGCTGGTTCTCCTCTGTGTAACGTTGATACTTGGTTAGTGCTGGTTTCTCGCTACTGGTGTAATCGTGATACTTGGTTAGTGCTGGTTCCCTGCTGGTGTAAACGTGATACTTGCTAGTGCGGTTTCTCCCTACTGGTGTAAACGTGATACTTGGTTGAAGTGCTGGTTCCCTCCTACTGGTGTAAGCGAGTACTGGTTAGTGCTGGTTCTCCTGCTGGTGTAACGTGAATACCTTGGTTAGTGCTGGTTCTCCTACTGGTGTTAACGTGATACTTGGTTTAGTGCTGGGTTCCCTGCTGGGTGTAACGTGATACTTGGTTGTGCTAGTTCTCCTACTGGTGTAACGTGATACTTGGTTGAGTGTGGGTTTTTCTCCTGCTGGTGTAACGTGATACTTGGTTAGTGCTGGTTCTCCTACTGGTGTAACGTGATACTTGGTTAGTGCTGGTTCTCCTGCTGGTGTAACGTGATACTTGGTGGGCTGGTTCTCCTCAGAGCGGCTTTAAAGAATAGGCATCAGCCGCCTGGAGAAGCTACAAAGCGGTCGCAATTCGCTGAGAGAGGAAAGGGTCGCTGTTCTATATGTAATGCCGTCAAAGAATCAGTGTGGAGGGGAACCAACACTGCCCTGAAGTACCTGCTGTTGACCCTTTAGGGGCAGTAAGTACCAGCCTGGTAGTAACTGTTGCTTACCCATAGGGGGCAAGTGAAGTTACCTGCTGTTACCCTTAGGGGGCTGTAAGTTCCGTAGCCTGTAGTTACCTGTGCTACCATAGGGGGCAGTAAAGTACCAAGCCTGTAAGTACCATGCTTGCAACCCCATAGGGGCAGTAAGGTACCACATACCAGCCTGTAGTACCTGCTGCTACCCATAGGGGGCTGTAAGTACCAGCCTGTAGTACCTGCTGCTACTCATAGGGGGCTGTAAGTACCAGCCTGTAGTACCTGCTGCTACTCATAGGGGGCTGTAAGTACCAGCCTGTAGTACCTGCTGCTACTCATAGGGGGCTGTAAGTACCAGCCTGTAGTACCTGCTGCTACTCATAGGGGGCTGTAAGTACCAGCCTGTAGTACCTGCTGCTACTCATAGGGGGCTGTAAGTACAAGCTGCATGTGCACCCAGAGCCTGGCTGTGTGTGCCCCCTTTATCCAGTGTGGTTTAACCAGGAAAAACTAGAGGATCAGAACAGGACCCCAGCTTGTGGTTCAGGGATCTAATGGACACAACAACATAATGAAAAGTATATTTGCTATATTTCAACCAAATTGATTACGATAATGTTACCCCCTATCCACCGAGGCATTCTGAGGTCCGTTTCTTTGTGTTTGGACAGCAGAAGCGTGGGCTGTCTGGTTGGCAGCTCTAGAACCAAGAATAGCTTGCGCGGGGGGGCTGGGATCACCTGATCATCTTACACTCAGTGCTCATAAGAATCCAAACCTGTCGCCACCTTTCTCCTTGAATGTCATCGCCATAGCAACATGCTTCTCGCAGTTGTAGGCCTAGAGTTAGCAGGATACACAAGCAGCGACTTTCAATGTTTTTAACATTTTGAAACGTGAAATATGTGTTGCATTTTATTTTGGTGGAAGGTACTTAGCAATTTGCTGATTGTGTTGAAATATTGACCAAACCAGAGCTCGGTACAGAGGCACGGGACTCTGACTCCTGGGCAGGTAGACACCACTAGACACACAGGACTCATACCATTTCCTGGGCAGGTAGACACCACTAGACACACAGGACTCATACCGTCTCCTGGGCAGGTAGACACACAGGACTCATACCGTCTCCTGGGCAGGTAAACACCACTAGACACACAGGACTCATACCGTCTCCTGGGCAGGTAGACACCACTAGACACACAGGGACTCATACCGGTGATCGCGTCATTAGTTATTTACATCACATCGCTAATTCAACTTTACATCAAAGACATTCAAATTGCATGAGTTGCTACTGAGATGCCTGACTATCAGGGACACCTCAACACTTGGCTAGGCGGAGCCCCGGGATCGAACCAGCAACCTTCCTGTTGCCAAACCCGCTCTTACCTCCTGAGCTACTGCCGGTCGATGTTGATATTGTGGCGGGCCGCCCCAAACAAACAGACAAATAAATCAATGTATAGAGGGGGGGGGAAACACTGCCGTAATTAATTTCCTGCTGCTAATAATGGACGACCCTTGACAGGACTTGACTATAAAACTAATTGCGCACAAATACCCACACCCCCCCCCGCCCCGCCCCGACCCACTGTTCATTGCGCTGCTTAAGTACGGCCTCTTGTGCGCGTTGACGTCCAACTGCTTTCCTGCCTCTTTATGTCCTCTCGTGTGTCTTCTTTTTATTGCCTCTCTCTCTCTCTCTCTCCCTTTCCCTCCCTCCGGCCATCGCTTTAACCGCCTGGCGTTGCCCCTGACAACGGGTTTTATACGCACCACGTGACAAAAGGCGGGAGGGAGAGGAAAGGAAAGGAAACACGTGGAAACGCCCGCACTTCTGTTCAGAACCGCTGCTCATGTGTCAGGTCTCGCCCGCCCCGGCGCTATATGGAAGTCACATGACATGGGGGGGGGAGGGAAGGGTGGGGGAAGGGGGAGGACCAGCATCATCCTCAAACCCTGGCGGCTCCTCTCATGCTGGACTCAAGTGTTCTCTCGTCTCCTCTCCTCCTTTCCTCACCTCTCTTCTCCCCTCACCTCTCCTCTCCTCCTCTCCTCTCCTCTCCTCTCTTTTCCTAAACTCCCCTCTCCTCTCCCCCCCCCCTTCTCCCCTCTCCCCCTCCTCGCCTCCTCTCTCGCTATTTCAGGCTACCTCCTCACCAGGCAGGAAGGGCAGGCAGGCTCCCCGGAGAAGCCCCTGTCGGATCTGGGTCGCCTGTCCTACCTGGCGTACTGGCGCAGCGTCATCCTGGAGTACCTGCACGCCGCGCGGCCCGCCCGACGCGGTGGCGGCGTCAGCGTGCGGGGCTTGAGCCGCGCCACCGGCATGTGTCCGCACGACATCGCCGCCACGCTGCAGCAGCTGCACATGATGGACAGACAGGACGGCAGGTCAGTCCATCTAAGCTCCTCCCCCCTCCTCTCCCTTCTGGGCCCGCCACTCTCTGCCATTTCCCGGCTCCGTTTGACTTATCCAGGCCAGCGGGGTATTTTTACTCGCCACATCCATTAATTCGGCCGAATATTGACAGAAGTAAGTCACGCTGCTGCTGTGTCGACCCCCGTGACCTTCTGTTCCCGAGAATGTGTGTGTGTGTGTGTGTGTGTGTGTGTGTGTGTGTGGTCCCCGCCGTCAGTTAGACACCACACAATGTGTGTGTGTGAATATGCTGGTATAGTAAATGTTAAATGGATTGCATTTACATAGCGCTTTTATCCAAAGCGCTTCACAGTATTGCCTCACATTCACACATTCATACACCGACAGCGGTGTCAACCATGCAAGGTAACAACCAACACGTCAGGAGCAGTGAGGGTTAGGTGGCGTCTTGCTCAGGGACACCACGTGAGGAGGCGTTGTTCACACGCACACACGCGAATGCACAAACACACACACACGCACATGATTGCACACACGTATGCACACACACACACACGTATGAACACACACACACACACACACACACACACACACACACACACGTCACCCACCTCCATCTCCGCCTCCCTCTCCTCCTCCGACAGCGCGGCGTTGTGGGCGGAGCCGGGCGTCCACCGGAGGGCGTCGGCATCCACCTGGTGGCGCCGGGGGCGGGCCCTCAGCTTCTCCACGTGGCGCTGTATCATGCGCTCCCTTCTCACCAGCACAATCCTAGTGGGGGGGGGGCACACACACACACACACGCACGCATTTAACATACATACACGCAATCTACATGACTGTGCTACACACACACACACACACACAAGCTAGATGACCATTTACTACACAACTTAGTCGCCAATCGGACACTTTTCTCCAGAGCGATTCCTTTTGATACGCGATTAGACTTGACGTCTAATCCTTGTTTACCGGGCGGCCTTCTTGTCTTCTAAACGCTAGCTGAGACGTTTAGCACCAAGATTAGCCGCTGAGCAATTTAGCAAAAGTGTATTGAAACCGACATTTAGAGCCTCCCACCGACTTAATCTCGCCAACGTCGGTTCATTCGGGTTAATTTGAACCATTAAAAAAAATCGCCATAAATAGTTGATCTCTGAAATTATTTTGAACTCACTAAAGATAAGATATGCCGTGGTTCATTAGAAAAATAATCCCCAGCTTTAATATTTCTGCATATTTACTGTACGAATACTGACCTTTGCGGGCAGTGTAAAAAAATTACAAATGTTAATTTATCGGCACTGAGGTAAAGGTTTGAGAAGACGTATCAGCCAGCTCCGACCAGGATGGAGCCAAGACGGCCACCAGGTAAAGAAGGCTCATTAAGGCCGAAGGTAGAGAGTTGGGGGCGGGGCTTGTTCAAGCTGCCTCAAACCCTACAGAAGATCTGCGGAGGGGGGAGTCGAACACCCTCACTGCTAAACTATAGATGGTGCGGCAGTAGCTCAGGAGGTAAGAGCGGTTGTCTGGCAACAGGAAGCTTTCTGGTTCGATCCCCAGGCTCCTCCTATAGCCAACTGTCGAGGTGTCCCTGAGCAAGACACCACC
>PIJE02002511.1:54329-66478 GCA_002895965.2 Coryphaenoides rupestris | reverse complement strand
TAACAACCAACACGTCAGGAGCAGTTAGGGTTAGGTGGCGTCTTGCTCAGGGACACCTCCACACTTAGCTAGGCGGAGCTAACCAGCGACCTTCCTGTTGCCAGACAACCACTCTTACCTCCTGAGCTACTGCTCGGGCCGGGCCACCACTTTAACAGCCAAGATTAATGGCTCGTCGTCAAGCCACTAATCACAGCACACGCTGTCCAAAGGGAAATTGGACGAGGCCGCCATTAGACAAATATACTAAATACGTGCGTTGGCGATTTCTATCAACGTGCCGCGCTTTGAAATGGAACGCGTCCCCTAATATCCATTTTCCTTTGTCTCTTCCAGCGATGATCAAAGCGGAGGAGAACGGGTAAGGGCTTCCTGTTTACCTTTGGCTACCTGCGCCGTTTTCCCCCACGCCGGCTCATTAGCAGCCAAAACACAAACCTTTTTGAAGAAGAGATGAAAGTCGGCAATTTTATTTCTTCGTCCGGTGGATCAAAGAGCCGCCGTCACTTTTAGTTTTTCCCCGATATTTATGTTCCCACTGAAACAGAGGAGGCTGTCAATCATAATTGATCCACTTTGCAGGACGGCGGAGGCCACCGCCCCTGGCAACGCCCCGGCGACCGCCCTGCAGGCCGACCCCGTCGCCGGTGCTGCCGTGGCAACCATGGCCATGGAGGCGGAGCCCGCGGCAGCGCGCAGCACCGAGGAGCCGATGTCCCAGGTGGCCGCCGAGGTCGTCGGGGCCGCCGCGGACGCACCTGTGGCCTCCACCGAGACCCCTGTCGCCTTGGAAACCACAGCCAGGTAACGCTGATGACGTCTGTCTGTCTTCAAACCCCAGCGAGAGGTGCCTCAGCTGTATTAATTTGTGTGACATCATTTAGCATGGACACACACAAGATGTCTGTGAAGCTCTATAGTGACGACACACACACAGGTTCGTCCCTGTACACACTAGCCTGCCTGACACGCACATCTTCAAGTATACATGTTTTAACAATCGTACTCCAGCTGTCAAATGCAACGCTTTTAATCGGCATGTATTAAAAAAAAACTGTGTTTAGGTTAGATGTCTTCATTGAATTGAACAACAACTCGGGACTCTTCGTTTCCCAACGAGTAGAAAGGTTTTCTTGCGACTTGTGTTACAGTTGGCATATTGTATTTCTGTGACAGGTGCGTATTTATCTTATTTCTGCAATCGGGCCATTATGAAAGTCCCCAGGCTGCTGCTGCTGCTTTTGAGTACGCATCAATGACCTTTGACACGGGTGGGATCAAAAAACAAAGTTAGTCCTCCAACTAAAACCAAGCCACATGCGTTGTACCTTTTATTGATCTATTTTTGAGTGCATTTCCACTTGTCTTCTCGTCCACCGTGTGCCGCTGTGTACAGCAGCAGCAGCCACTAGCACTATTTCCCTTGGCTAGGGTTTCGCAGGACGTTTGCATACTCTTTGCATGAACTCTGTCTGTGGCCAAACCTTGGCTATAAGACAACCACCACAACAACAACAAGTCCGTCCATCAATTGTCGGGCATCATCAGTCACTCTCGCTCCCCAATGATTGCCATAATCATCATCTCGAGGCCGTAATTGTACGTAAATATACACAACGCGCGTATAAAACTTTTGTTTGAATCCTTCCCCAGTTCCGAGGCGCCCAAAGAGGAGCGACCAGAGCTCCAGAAAAAGACCTACAAGTGGACCACCAAGGAGGAGGCCAAGCAGGCCTTCAAGGAGCTTCTGAAGGAGAAGGTACCACGGTGTCACGGGGGATTAGCGATGTCGCTAAGTGGGTCAGAGGCTGTCGGCCGAGGCAGGCTGGCTGAATGCTGGCTGAATGCGGGCTGTTGGCAGGCAGGCCCTCTGTAGGCCGGTGGACTGTGTGTGTGCAGCTAATTGCTGCTACTAACTAGAAATGTAACAATGTAACAATTTACCTCGAAACATTGCGCTAGGCCAAAATGGAAAAAATTATTACATTTAGCATATGCATGTATGGGCAATCTTTTGACTGTTGATGGTTGAATTGGAGCTTGCATGCTGGTCTTAGTGTGATCACCATAATGATGTACAATTGATTTAACCTCAATTGGATTATTACGTAAAGAACCATAAAAAATTAAGAACCATATATCATATTGTACATATAAATATTGTGTTTAATGTCGGGTTCATCGAATTTTCGAATTTTTTTCTGTTCATATAATTTTTTTAATGTACCAAACATCTGGTTCCAGTGTGAACGGGTCACAGTCCATGCGCAACAGAACAATTACAAAGACATGAAGGTACAGGTGAAGCAACAGTCGGGTCATCATCTCATCTGATGACGTGTGTTTACTCCTGTTGGGGTCTGTGATCTAATCCCTGACCCCCACCCACCCACCAGCCGCCCCGCCCCACCCCACCCCACCCCACCCCTCCCTCCCTCCAGGGGTCTTAGCACCACGGTTAATTCAGCACTCCCGTTGCCGCGGGGACGCGGCGCTCTCGCACACTCGCCACCTGTCTGGCGCCGTACGTGATGGCTGCCGTGTTGCGAGCTCTCGTACGCTGACGGGGTTTTTTGTTATTTATTCTTTTAATTGTGACTATCTTTGCACAAGAAGTTAGCAGCAAGTTCACTTACGACAGTTGTACACCTCTGGAGATTAGAACGACAGTCGCTCGCCGCACAGAGAGTTTTCAGTGCTTTCGACCGGATGTCCGCCCGGCAGTCGGGCGATTATTTCGTCATCTTAGGAACAAACGCAGGCGTTGCGAACGGGAGGGAAAGCGCCACTGAAGGAGACATGGATCGAGGGGGTTGCGATCAGCATCGAGCCGACAGGATTTTCGTCCACGCGCGGACAGAACAAAGACTCTCTCCGGTAAAGATCGTGGAGGGGCGGTCTGTCTCATGATAAACAGATCTTGGTGCAACCAGAGTCATGTGCAGACCCTCAAGTCTTTTCTGTTCCCGACCTGGTACTGATGGCTTATGTGCCGACATTCTGGACCGCGGGAGTTTACAGCATAACGTGACGCTGTGTACATTCCTCAAGCAAAACGGACAATAGCGCTGCAGGAAGTTTATGGGGCTATCCACGAAAGAGATCGGCTACCCGGAGGCTGTTCATTGTGGGCGGGGGATACTCAATAAGGCGAACTGAAGAGTTCTCCGAGTTGTACCAACAATCACAAGCAACAACGGACTCGACCACTGCTAACCCCTTCCGGGACGGCTACAAGTCTCCTCCGCACCGTCGCAAATCAGATACGCTGATCCAACTACTCCCCGCCATCAGGCAGAGACTGAAGCAGCAACCAACTCGCTGTGAAGGAGGGTCAATCTGGTCGACCAATCGAGTATGCGGCAGGAATTGTTGATGCGCGATTGGCGTAGTTTCGGGTCGGCGTCGGACAATAACAAGTGGGAGTACGCGTCCCAGTCCGGGTTGTCAAGAAATGCATGCATGACATGTCAAATCGGTTTTGGATTTTCCAACAGAAACCGTGGGATTATGGCGATGTTCGGCTGCACTCGCACGCGTAACGCGCCTTTTGACTCGGGAATATGGTCGGAATTATCGAGAGCCGCTACGATCGCAAGACCTCGGCTCTGAAGGTGATATAAGAACTAGGGTGGAGGAACAAATTCAGAGCACGACGTGAGGGGTGTTGGAAGGGGTGCACAATCCCGGACTTCAGAAGGAGAACCAGCGGTGTAGAGAACTCCTCTACTCCCTTCAGAGAGCTAAGAACACCTTCTTCGCTCTGTTCGACGTGAACGGCGCCCGCGAAGTCAGCGCTGCTGAAAGAAGAGCCAGCGCTGAATCTCAGAGTGACGTGTGGAAAGCTTCAAGCTGGTGGAATCGAGAAGGCGGCGGCCAGACACATCCCGGCGCAGTCTAGAGCATGCGCAGACCAGTTGGCACGGAGTGCTTCGCAGCCACATCTCAACCTGTCCCTGTCCAGCTGTTGTTCCCGAGGTCCTCAAATGTCATCATGTGCCTGTCCCTAACCCCCAAGGTATCTGCTGAATGACTGGAGACCGTAGCCTCACCTGATTGTCAGTAATTGCTTCGAGAGGCTGGTCAAGGATTCATTTGTGCATGTTGCCCTTGCACGCTGGAAGGCCGGCATTTGCGTAGATCAAAAAGAGTCGACTAGACGCGCCATTGCAGGCACTGTCACGACAGCCCCTTCGGGCATTGGATGGGGAAGAACTGTTGTGTGTAGAATGCTGTTTTGGTATTCTGCTCATGCGTCAATCGCGATATGTTCTGCAAGTTTCGACACAGCTCGGAGTCTAGGCCTCACCGTATGTGCGATGAGATACTGGACTTCCTGTCGGCGCCGCAGGTGATGCGGATGGCAGCACACCTCGAGCCGAGACCTCAATGGAGCCTCAGGGATGCGGTGTTGAGCCTCTCTCTATTCCCTGTACACCCGACTTGCATGGCTTGCACACTTCCAACGTTCATCAAGTTTGCTGACGAACGACAGTGGTTTGGGTCTGATCGCGACGAAGACGAGACAGCTAAAAGGGAGGAGGTTGGGATACATGGACAGTGGTGCCAAGAAACAACTTTGCTCAAGTCACGACAGACAAGGAGCTGATCGTGGACTAAGGAAGCGGAGAGGAGAGCACGCCAGTCTCATCGACGGTGCTGCAGTAGAGAGGGTCAGCAGCTTCAAGTTCCTCGCGTGCAATCTCCGAGGACTCACATGGACACGCACCAAATGTGGTGAAAAGTCCAACAACGCCTGTTATTTCCTAGCGAATCAACTGTGCCCGCATCCTCAGAACATTCTACTCTTGTACCATCGAGAGTGTTCTTACAGGATGCATCACCGTCTGGTACGGGAACTGCACCGCACTGGAGCGTAAAACACTACAGAGGGTGGTGCGGACGGCCCAGTACATCGTTGGAGGTGAGCTTCCCTCCCTCCTGGATATATACACCAGGCGGTGCGTGGCCAAGGCCAAAAGGATTATTAAAGACAATAACCACCCCAGCCACGAACTGTACACACTTCTACCGTCAGGCAGGCGATACCGCAGTATCAAGTGCCACACGAGCAGACTCAGAGACAGCTTCCACAGTCAGGCCATCAGGCTGCTGAACAAGTTCGGCATCAATGTCTAAGTGCTAGTGCTAAGTGTTACTGCCAGTGCTAGTCCTGGTGATAAGTGCTAGTGTTACTGCTGGAGCTAGTGCTGGTAGCAGTGCTAAGTGTTGGTGCTAGTGCTGGTGTTACTGCTAGTGCTGGTCCTGGTGCTAGTGTTACTGCTAGTGCTGATGCTAGTACTGGTGTTAGTGCTAGTCCTGGTGCTAGTACTGGTGTTAGTGCTAGTCCTGGTGCCAATTGCTGGTGCTAGTGTTGTGTTGACTGTCTGAGAAGGTATTCTGTGACATTCTGTGAATGTCAGCATATAACAATGTAAATTTTAGTACATTGATTTATATGTGTACTGCTCACCTGGATATTTTTTCTTGTATATTCCATTTCATTTTATATTTCATTACTTATTTACACAGAATTTCTATTCTATTTATAGTTCTATTTCTATTTTGTAGTTCTTATTCTATTTTGTATTCCTTTATAATTACTGTCGGTTGTCGGGCGTTTTGCACAAAACGTTTTTCACTCACTGCTTATCCGCGGGGTCTCCTTACGGAGTAAAAGAACCCCAATTAAAAACATGCGAAGAATCGCTTCTCCTGTCCAGTCGTTGACCAAGACGTGGACGAAAGATCTGGAGCTGATGGTCCCCGGGCGCTGTCAAGAACGGCTGCCCACTGCTCCTGGCTGCCCCTGGAGGGGCAGCATTACACAGGATGGGTCAAAAGCAGAGACTGAATTTCCACGGGCCACCCTCCCTGCATGTGTGTGTGTTTGGCGGCCACCACTTCAAGCATGCTGTGTTTGTGTGACCATAAAAAGTGTGGATCAATAAAGTTCTTCTTCTTCTTCTTCTTCATACTCACGTGTAAATTGTGAAGTGACAATAAAATACTTGAAAAGACTATCGTCGCCCGTGTTTGTGTCTATATTTAGCCTCCCCTGCCTTTTTTTTTTTCTTTTTCTTCACCGCGTCAAGCTCTCTGGGGAGAGTGCTCACCGCTTCTTTGCAAGATCTTAATGCCTCTGCCTCCGTGGTTAGTGTTACTGGATCAAAAGCGAGGAATTAAGACGGTAAGAGAAAGAAAGAGGGAGCGAGGGTGGGGGCCTACAGATGGAGACGCGAGAGGCATGCCTCACAGAGTTGGCGTGAGTGACAGCTGACAAGGCAAGCGTTGCCCCCCCCCAGGACACACGCCGGAAAAGTCCTGCTGTGGCATTTGCCACCTCAATTACTGCTATCTCCTACCTCTCCACCACAGTCCTCTTAATTCGCCATCCATTCGTAATGGCCTTATGCGCGTTTGCTCGCAACAATAGAATAGAGCTTTATTTATCCCGAAGGAAATTCTAGTGCCAGGTTACATGGCGATACAGTACAGAACAAGATCCCTCCCCCCCTCCATCCTCCCATTCTGCAGGTGCACCACACACAACACGTAGCATGCTGTGTTCTATGAGGGGGTGGGGGGCAATGTGGGGGGGGTATGTAACGTGTGCGTGTAACGTATTTTGTTGACAAATTGTGTATCTGCGCGTGCGTGTGTGTGTGGGGGGGGTCCTCCTGGTTTTACCCTCTTGATTGTGAGTCTCTCTCTGTTGTGATTTCCAGGGCGTGTCTTCAAACTCCTCCTGGGAGCAAGCGATGAAAATGATCATCAACGACCCTCGCTACAGGTCAGCCCTCCGCTAACGTGTCATCACCATGTACTATATTCATAAATACTCAAACCCATGTGGTCCACGACATGTCAAACGCAACAACCCAAATGTGTTTTCTTGGCAACATGAAGGTTGCAGGTTCGATCCCCGGGCTCCGCCTAGCTAAGTGTGGAGGTGTCCCTGAGCAAGACGCCACTTAACCCTAACTGCTCCTGACGTGTTGGTTGTTACCTTGCATGGTTGGCACCGCCGTCGGTGTATGAATGGGTGAATGTGAGGCAACTGACTGGTACCGCCTTCACTAAAAACAGCCAAACATCGCTCTTCCAAGTCCCAACTCTTCACGGTTCTGGCTCCGCAGTGGTGGAATGAGCTCCCGGCTCATGTCAGAACAGCCGAGTCGCTCGCCAGCTTCCGCAAGAGACTCAAGACCCACCTGTTCAGAGTTCACCTGGACTCTACATAACCCCCCCCCCCCCCCCCCCTAGCACTAACCTGCGTGTTTATATGTCTTAACACTTATTAATGGCACTTAGCATTGTTGTTCATTCTCAGATATTGTATCATGCTCAGAATTGCACGCCTGCCCAGCTACTTATGCAGGCAACTTGGCAATTATGAAACTCGTTCTATTCGTCTCGTAAATATGAATGCTGGAAAACAGCTCTATTCTTATCTTCAGGTACCACAGTGATATATTGCTGCCTCTCCTTCAACAAATGTACTCTTTGTAAGTCGCTTTGGATAAAAGCGTCTGCCAAATGCCCTAAATGTAATGTAACTGTAAAGCGCTTTGGATAAAAGTGATATGTACCGTATTTTCCGGACTATAAAGCGCACCGGATTATAAGGCGCACTGTCAATGAACGGGTCTATTTTCATACATAAGGCGCACCGGATTATAAGGCGCACCGCATTATAAGGCGCATTAAGCAACACAAAACAGTCAGATAAATCGAACTTTATTCAACTCATTCACAATAACTCTCAACATTGTTCAGTTGTAACACATAAAATACAAAACAATACACTCACTTTTTCAGTTCATTCCTCATCCACAAATCCATCAAATTCTTCATCTTCAGTCCTTATACACACACCATAATATTACCGGTATGTTGAAGCACAGTACGTATTACTCCGCAAGGCTAGTATTACGCCGTGGTAGCCGTAATGCGCCGACAATCCATCAAGTATTACTCCGCGGTAGCCGTAATGCGCCGACAATCCATCAAGTATTACTCCGCGGTAGCCGTAATGCGCCGACAATCCATTAAGCGGCGCTGCTTGACAGATTTTTGAGCGCCGTGTACCACATAAAATCGGTTCGAGGTTAATACATAAGGCGCACCGGATTATAAGGCGCACTGTCGATTTTTGAGAAAATTACAGGATTTTAAGTGCGCCTTATAGTCCGAAAAATACGGTAAATGAAATCTATTTACCATTTATATTCTATTCTAGTGCACTACCCAAGCTGAGCGAGAAGAAGCAAGCGTTCAACGCCTACAAGGTCCAGACGGAGAAGGAGGAGAAGGAGGAGGCCAGGATCAAGTACAAGGAGTCCAAAGAGACCTACCAGAGGTTCCTGGAGAACCATGAGAAGATGACCTCCACCACCAGATACAAGTATGTTGTAGGCTTGGCCTAGGGCTGGGCAATATATCAATATTATATCGATATCATGATATGAGACCAGATATCGTCTTTGATTGTGGATAGCGTAATGTCGTGATCTGGCATAAATTTGGTGTCTTTTGCTGGTTTTAATGGCTGCATTGGCGTAAAATGATGTCGTTAGCTGTTCTGTTGTTTGCAGGTATGCACGCAAGTGAAGTATTTCATTCACACAGGAGAATACAAAAATAGGCTCTACCATACCATGTGGTTATTTTATTCATTGAATTACCAGAAATCATTTATATCGCGATAGAAGAAGGCCAGCCCTCGGATGGCCACTGCTATTTGTAATTTATTGATAGTGATACCGTTTGAGACGATTTTGCTTAACGATCTTTATCGATGGCACGATTGATACTTTTCTATTATTTGGATGCATGGATGTTGTGTCCCCCCCTTACAAGAAATTAACTGAACCATATCTTTTGGCTTTACTGAAATGTAGCGAAGCCTTAACCTAGAAGCGAAGAAGGTGTAGTTTAGTTTAGTTTGACGGCGGTTGGCAGGAAATTTGATTGAATCCAAAAACTTTATTCGGTAATCGATGTACAGTCGACACCCCATGACTCTCGAGACATTACGTTACGTTGCGTTAACGGAACCCGCTAGTCTCGCTAGTGGCAGCAGTATCAATAAGCTCGGTACCTTATGGATTTTCGGGTTGATGGGGTCCTGATAGAACCGGGTCTCGATCGATTGATCCCCATCCCCCTAGAATGTTCCAACGTGTACGCCGTGGTTGGTTCTGTTTTAGTTTTTTCACTCTCTCCATTGATCAGTTCTCCCGTAGTTCTCCCTACTGTCGATAATATAATCGATAACGACGAGAGAAGGGGGTCAGGGCATCGGTCCAGCTGCACAGAGCCGAGGGGCTAGCTGACGTCTGCTTGCTCCAGCACACACCTCGCAAACCTTTTTAATCTCCACCAGGGGGGGCAACAACACTAAAGAATCATTGTTGCCCCTCATGGTTGCCCTCCTTGTGAGTTTCGACGCCCCTGTGTGCTTCTGACATGGGATCATGGGTCCTACAATGGAGTTTATTCATGCCTTGTGTTTGACTTCGCCGTTTTCACAAATGGTCTCCTCCCCCCCCCCCCCCCCCCACAAACACCTGACCTTGACAACCGCCCGCCCGTCCCGGCTTCTGGAACCGATGACCGGGGGTTATATTCTTGGATTGAACACAACATGACGTGACGCACAACAGGCGGCGATGGCCGTGACAGCCCGTCACGGCTCCAACTGTGTGAGCGTTGTGTGTCTGTGCGGAGGGCGGCGCACCGTGTGTGGGCGTGCACACGGGAAGGATTGGGTTTTATCCATCTGTCTGGTCATGAGTGAAATGGACATAACCGAAAGTACAGACAGATAAACAGACATCTTGTTGGACGCCCATCATGGTGCACATCTGTGTCCCCTTAGGTTTCTTTTAAACGGATGCGATGGTCCACTGAAATCCTTTTGAGTCATCATCATGGGACGAGGCCTTATGAAGCACCACTGCCCTCTTGTGGGCAAAACCTGTCCCACTCATCGTGTGTGTGTGTGTGTGTGTGTGTGTGTGTGTGTGTGTGTGTGTGTGTGTGTGTGTGTGTGTGTGTGTGTGTGTGTGTGTGTGTGTGTGTGTGTGTGTGTGTGTGTGTGTGTGTGTGTGTGTGTGTGTGTGTGTGTGTGTGTGTGTGTGTGTGTGTGTGTGTGTGTGTGTGTCACCTCAGGAAAGCTGAGCAGATGTTCAGCGACCAGGAGGTGTGGAGCTGCGTCCCGGAGCGAGACCGCCTGGAGATTTACGAGGACGTGCTCTTTTACCTGGCCAAGAAAGAGAAGGTCCCGCCCCCTTCTTCCTGTGTCGTTTCTTCAATTCCAACTTTATTTAAAATTCCAGAGGGAAAACAAACAAACGACAATCTGTTAAAGGAGACCTACAGTTGTGGTCAAAAGTTTACATACACTTGTAAAGAAAATGTATGTCATGGCAGTCCAGAGTTTCCAATAATTTCTACTACTATTATTTTTCTGTGAGTGATTGGAGCACATACTTCTTTATCACAAAAAACATTCATGAAGTTTGGTTCTTTTATGAATTTATTATGGGTCTACTGAAAATGTGACCAAATCTGCTGGGTCAAAAATATACATACAGCAATGCTAATATTTGGTTACATGTCCCTTGGCCATTTTCACCTCAATTAGGCGCTTTTGGTAGCCATCCACAAGCTTCTGGCAAGCTTCTTGTTGAATCTTTGACCACTCCTCTTGACAGAATCGGTGCAGTTCAGCTACATTTGTTGGCTTTCTGACATGGACTTGTTTCTTCAGCACTGTCCACATGTTCTCGATGGGGTTTAAGTCAGGACTTTGGGAAGGCCATTCTAAAACCTTAATTCTAGCCTGATTTAGCCATTCCTTTACCACTTTTGATGTGTGTTTGGGGTCATTGTCCTGTTGGAACACCCAACTGTGCCCAAGACCCAACCTTCTGGCTGATGATTTTAGGTTCTCCTGAAGAATTTGGAGGTAATCCTCCATTATTCCATTTACTTTCTGTAAAGCACCAGTTCCATTGGCAGCAAAACGGGCCCAGAGCATAATACTACCACCACCATATTTCTGATCATTGTGGCCAAAGAGCTCAATTTTTGTTTCATCTGACCACAGAACTTTCCTCCAGAAGGCCTTTTCTTTGTCCATGTGATCAGCAGCAAACTTCAGTCGAGCCTTAAGGTGCCGCTTCTGGAGCAAGGGCTTCCTTCTTCCACGGCAGCCTCTCAGCCCATGGAGATGTAAAACACGCTTGACTGTGGACACTGACACCTGTGTTCCAGCAGCTTCTAATTCATTGCAGACCTGCTTTTTGGTGGTTCTCGGTTGACTCTTGACCATCCTGACCAATTTTCTCTCAGCAGCAGGTGATAGCTTGCGTTTTCTTCCTGATCGTGGCAGTGACACAACTGTTCCATGCACTTTATACTTATAAACAATTGTTTGCACACAGTTGATCTCGGGACCTGTAGCTGCTTTGAAATTGCTCCAAGTGACTTTCCTGACTTGTTCAAGTCAATGATCCGCTTTTTCAGATCCGTGCTGAGCTCCTTTGACTTTCCCATTGTAGTGTTTGTGTCTGAGTCTAATGATTGTATCAAAGTTAAGTGCCGTGAGAGATCGTCAGGTGTGCCGTGGGAAATTACATTTTATACCCATGCTTGTTTTAGAGGTGCGCCGCTGAATTCGGTCCCTTCAGAAGCATGGGTTCCATTTTGTCTGTGAATGTGTCTGGGTTGGTTCTCTCTGCCCCCCTTCAGGCCTGGAGTTCCTCCACAGATGCTGGTCTTAATGCTCAAACTTGTTTGACGCAACAAGAATAGAGCAGGTTTCAAGCATTCATAGTTGCAAGGTTAATAGAACGAGTTTCATAATTGCTAGGTTGCCTGCATAACAGCTGGGATAAGAGCAGAAGTGACATTCTGAGTGCATTACCAACATACAATATGCTAAACAATGCCTATCATCATTTAGTGCCAAGACGTACAGTTTAAATAGTGAGTTCAGTGGATTGGATTGCATTGCATTTATATATCGCTGTTATCCAAAGTGCTTTACATTTCCTCATATTCACCCATTCATAGGTGTCTTGCTAAGGGACACCTTGACACTTTGCTAGAGGTGGAGCCCGGGGATCGAACCAGCAATC
>PIJE02002511.1:8261-42229 GCA_002895965.2 Coryphaenoides rupestris | reverse complement strand
CGACTTTGTAATCGTATCAGCAGATCTGCGGCCGCATGTTTTGGACACTCGGGTGAAGAGGGGAGCAGAGCTGTCAACTGATCACCACCTGGTGGTGAGTTGGATCAGATGGCGCGGGTGGAAGCCCCTGTCCGTAGGGTCTTTAACTCCCACCTCCGGAAGAACTTCTCGTGCATCCCGGGGGAGGTTGGGGACATGGAACCTGAGTGGGCCATGTTCAGAGCCTCCATTGTAGAGGCTGCCAGCTCGGAGCTGTGGTCAAAAAGGCTGTCGGTGCCTTGTCGTGGCGGCAACCCAAGAACCCGTTGGTGACACCAGCGGTGAAGGAAGCCGTCAGGCTGAAGGAGGAGGCCTTTCGGGCCTGGTTGGCCCAGGGGTCTCCTGAAACAGCAGACAGGTACCGGGAGGCCAAAAGGACCGCAGCTTCAGCGGTTGCTGAAGCAAAAACCCGGGTGTGGGAGGAGTTCGGGGAGGCCATGGAGCAGGACTTTCGGTTGGCCTCAAGGAAGTTCTGGCAAAACTGTCCGGCGACTCAGGAAGGGAAAGCAGGGCTTGGCTCAGGCTGTGCTCAGTCGGGGAGGAGAACTGCTGACCCAGACTGAGGATATTGTCGGGCGTGGAAAGAACACTTTGAGGAGCTCCTGAATCCGACCAGTACGTCCTCTGTGAAGAGGCCGAGTCTGAAGACTCGGGGAAGTCTCACCCATATCCTTGGTAGAGGTCACTGAAGTAGTCAAAAAGCTCTCAGTGGCAAGGCGCCAGGTGTGGGATGAGATTCGCCCTGAGATGCTGAAGGCTCTGGACATTGTCGGGCTGTCGTGGCTGACACGCTAGTCAATGTAGCGTGGAGGTCGGGGACAGTACCTGTGGAATGGCAGACCGGGGTGGTGGTCCCCATTTTCAAAAAAGGGGACCGGAGGGTGTGCTCCAACTATCGGTATCACACTGCTCAGCCTCCCCGGGAAAGTTTATTCCATGGTGCTGGAGAGGAGGCTCCGGCCGATTGTCGAACCTCACTTCAGGAGGACAATGCGGATTCCGTCCCGGCCGTGGAACAGTGGACCAGCTCTTTACCCTCGCAGGTTGTTGGGGGGGCATGGGAGTTTGCCCATCCAGTCTACATGTGCTTTGTGAACTTGGAGAAGGCCTATGACCGTGTCCCTCGGGGAATCCTGTGGGGGGTACTACGGGAGTATGGGGTACCGGGGCCGTTGGTACGTGTCATTCGGTCCCTGTACGAACAAAGTGCGAGCTGTGTCCGTATTCTCGGCACAAAGTCAAGCACGTTCTCAGTGGGTGTTGGACTCCGCCAAGGTTGTCCCTTGTCACCGGTTTTTGATCTTCATGGACAGAATCTCAAGGCGCAGCCGAGGTGAGGAGAGTGTCCGGTTTGGGGACCTCAGAATTGCATCTCTGCTCTTTGCAGATGATGTGGTTCTGTTGGCTACATCAGACCGTGACCTCCAGCATGCACTGGGGCGGTTTGCAGCCGAGTGTGAAGCGGTCGGGATGAGAGTCAGCGCCTCCAAGTCTGAGGCCATGGTTCTCTGCCGGAAAAACGGTGGAGTGTTCCCTCCGGGTTGGGAGTGAGTTGCTGCCTCAAGCGAAGGAGTTCAAGTATCTCGGGGTCTTGTTCACGAGTGAGGGCAAAATGGACCGGGAGATGGACAGACGGATTGGTGCAGCGTCTGCAGTGATGCGGGCGCTGTACCGGTCCGTTGTGGTGAAGAGGGAGCTGAGCCGGAAGGCGAAGCTTTCGATTTACAGGTCCATCTACGTTCCAACCCTCACCTATGGTCACGAGCTTTGGGTAGTGACCGAAAGAATGAGATCGTGGATACAAGCGGCCGAAATGAGTTTCCTCCGCAGGGTGGCTGGGCTCAGCCTTAGAGATAGGGTGAGGAGCTCAGACATCCGGAGGGAGCTCGGTGTAGAGCCGCTGCTCCTCCGCGTCGAAAGGAGTCAGCTGAGGTGGTTCGGGCATCTGATTAGGATGCCCCCCCAGGCGCCTCCCTTTGGAGGTTTTCCGGGCACGTCCAACTGGGAGGAGACCCCGGGGCAGACCCAGAACCCGCTGGAGAGATTATATATCTCGTCTGGCCTGGAAACGCCTTGGGATCCCCCAGGAGGAACTAGAGAGCGTGGCTGGGGAGAAGGAAGCCTGGGGGGCCCTGCTTAGCTGGCTGCCACCGCGACCCGGCCCCGGATATGCGGACGCAAATGGATGGATGGATGGAAACTCTGTGCAAAGTTTAAGAGATTCAGCTCAATTAGGAATCGATTGCTATGACCTTTCTTATTGATACCCTTCATACTTTCCGAAATATTAACATTTTCCAGCAATTTTTCCCCTTTGAAATGAATGGGGGGGAATGTTCAAAATTTTTCCTAACCCACTCATATTCAACCTCTTCCCATTAATTCATACATTCAGGTAGAAACTCCATTCAAACATTAAAACATTCAGGACACTTGGATGAATTTTCATAACATTCATACTTTTTTACACAATCACAGTTCAAACTTAATTGCTTTTTCAGCTCCTCAGACACTTTAACATGGGTGTGTATTGGGCTGATCAGAGCGGGTGACGTCACCGTTAGTGTAGATCAGACGAAAAAAAACTGCCGTCCCGCCCACAATATTAACTCCACATACGTAATTTATACATCAAAACGTAGGACAACTTTGTGACGGTCACAGAAATGTAACTATGGAAACAAACGGACTTATTCCACTTCAAGCTTTTCAACTCTTGGACCCCTGCTGTAGCAGAAGTGTTCCAGGGGCTCCAAATAGCAACACACAGCATTCATACCGCAATTTCTTCAGAAATTGCATTTTCTAGTTCTGTCTTTAGTATGCACGATGTACGTTTACAAGCCATTATAGGCATCTGTGATTGGACAGGTTAAAGGTCATCCCTTGTGGGTTTAAAATAAACTAGAGGTTGGAAGATAGAAGCCACACCAGTGCGCTGTGGCTGCGTTTTAAGTAACCTGTGTGTGCGCGCAGGGAGGCTGGGACACCTCCGGCAGCGAGCTGAGCGAAGGGGAGCTGGAGAAGAGGAGGCGGACCTTACTGGAGCAGCTGGACGCCCCATGATGGTGTCTCTGGCTCCTCCCCTGCCACCGGCCACTTCCTTAAAAAGAAGAAGAAAAACCTCCCCATGCATTCCTCGTCCTCTTCCATGGTGACCAGAGTACGGCGTGCACCGAATGAAACTGTGCCGTTTCACGATTGTACGCCAATTCACACAACTTTAACTTTTCGGTTTCTTTTTTTATAATGACATTTTTAAAAAAGTAATTTGGTGGCGTTAAAAATAGCCTCATTGTTGCCTTGGTTATGCTTTAGATTCATATTTTGTAGTTGTTCGTAGAGGTACACTTTTACGTTCCGTTAATTAGCAATGGATTGTGAAAGCCCGTCGCCACGGTGATCGAGGGCCGATCAAACTTCGATTTCTTTGTTTCTTGAGTTCGGAGCTGTGGAACCTTTTCACTTAACTCTCACTGTACATCTGTGTACTTATTGAACAGGATTTTGAGAATTGGAGAATATGGATGATCTGTACATGTAATAAAAATACTGTTTCCATGGATGATGGCTCCTGAATATTTGTTTTGTGTGACACTGATTAGCGGTTACATTTCATTTTCGTGTGACTAAAATTGTCATTGTGACATCACAAGTGGACGTGTCCACCCAGACGTATGCTGAGTAGTTGAGACTACCAGCCTACCCAGTGGACTGTGCCAAATAGTAGCCTGATATATGCCTGTCAGCATATATCTGGGTGGACACTCCCACTTGTGATGTCACAATGACAATTTAACATCCAGTGTGAACGCGTGGGCAGCAGTAGCTCAGGAGGTAAGAGCGGTTGTCTGGCAACAGGAAGGTTGCTCGTTCGATCCCCGGGCTCCGCCTAGCTAAGTGTCGAGGTGTCCCTGAGCAAGATGCCACCTAACCCTAACTGCTCTTGACGTGTTGGTTGTTACCTTGCATGGTTGACACCGCCGTCGGTGTATGAATGGGTGAATGTGAGGCAACTGTAAAGAACTTTGGATAAAAGCGCTGTCCATTTAAAGGTACTATAAGTAAGAATGAGTCCATTCTGAGCTCTGTGTGTTGAGACTAACAATCAAACTAATGTTAGTTCTAGCAGGTTGTAGTTGAAGTTAAAACATGAGCTTCCCCGACTTGTCTAGAACAGCTTTTGGGCTGATTTCTCATTTGACTCGGGTGGGTTTTTGCAGGAAAAAGGAACGAAGTGACATGTAAGCGTGGATAATTACAAAATATATACATTTCAAATTGCAAAGACATAACTTGCTACAGTTATAACAAGAGGAGTCTGGTCAGCTGAGAGTCTCCTGTACAAACTTCAGGACACTTCTTTATAGTCCTCCTGTGGTTACTGCCAACACCTTCATTTGTTTTAAAATGAGTCTGCTGGGGGCCCCTCAAATTGTCCCTGAACCGTGTTTAAACCAAATTACCTTAAATCTGCTTCATTCATATAGCTTTTTATACAAGTCACGTGTTCTAAAGAAAGATTAAACCAGCATATACAAAAATAAAAACAGGAATGATGAGTAGATTTTTTGTAGACTCAAACACTGCATTAAAAATATTCAGATATTACAACAATAAATTTGAGCTGAATGTTGAATGGCAGGCGGAGGCCGTCGATGAGAGAAGCCACTGATGGGACGTTCAGCTGACGCCAATGCCGAACCAACGTCGGGCCGACACCAAACCGACGGTGGGCCGACACCAATCAGACGCTACTTAAAAACACTTGTGTAATTCAAAAAAAAAAAGAACCCGAATACATCCAATCAGTGGTTTATTTGATCGTATTCATTAAGAATCTCACCCAACGTAAAAAAGGTTATTTGAGGTTTTTGATATTCCGCACGCAATGCCTAAAATACAATTTCTTCTGTAAAAACAAAAAATTAAAAAAGACATGCCAGTATTATCCAGTCTTTATGCAGAGGTGAGCGGTCAGAGAACGTCGTGTATTGGCAGCACATGCTTTAGTGGCGTTACTGTTGGTCCAGAGAGAATAGAGAATGGATCACAGAGCTACGAGACATAAACCAGCTACTGCAAGACATCGACATAATATGTGTATCCAATAAAGATAAATTGACTTTGCCAATGTCAAAACAAACGTGAATCTGAATAATTCCTATAAAGTGGCAGTATGTTGTTAAAAAAAAAAAAATCTATTTAAATTTGAGGTCCAAATTGGATTCCGTTTTTAACGGAATATACAAACATTTTGTGTATCCCATAGTGCTGGCTTGGTGTAGTTTTGTGACTGACTCGCTGTGCTAAAGTGACCCCAGGACCTCCAGAAGGAAAAGTCAGGCCTTCATGGGAATCTCTACAATCATCGTTATTGTTTTGGTTTTTAATTAAATATAGGAAAAATGAAAACAACTATAAGTTACTAACATTCAAATTGTATAGCACAGAGCATTGTAACAAAACAAATGACTTTCGTAGCAAAATATCTGTACATTTACAAAACGTTGTGTGCGGAGAGTTTGTTGCCATGATGTCGGTAAGGAGCCATCCACAATAACTGACCCCTGTGTCAAATGGAAAACATCACATGGAGAGAAAAAGAAAAAAAGAAAAGCTATTTCGTGGTTAAATACTATACAATAAAATTACAATAAGGATGTGAAGACTGTTGCATTGATTCCAAATGGTCCTTACTGGACTGTCAGAAAAAAATATAAAGAATGAAAAGCCATTTTGTGTGGGGAAAAAAGGTACTTGTCGAGCACGTTGTGTTGTTTGAGGAATCCCTGGAGTCTTGGAATGTGGAATTCGTTCCGGAATGCGTTCCATACATTCTACGCACGTTGAACTCTTCTTCCCAGAATGCACTGCTCTGCTACATATCGCCATGGAATCCAGTTTTCATAAAATCATAAAGGTAACGAGTTCATGCCCTGGTCGTGTTTGTTTGTGTGGCTTGAAATGACTTTTAATGAGAACGGAACGAAAATAAACCAATAAGCAGAGACAAACGTAATGACATCGTATGATAAGTTCAGGCACTTTGCCAATTACTTTTCTTTTCAACATTACAGAGCCCTTTCTCTCTCTTTCTCTGTCGAACCCGAGCCCCCAGACCCAGCCCTTCATAATGAGAGGCTGCCGCCCTGCCAGAGATGAACAATATCACATTGCTTTTTTCTTCTCTTTTATAGATTTACATATTTATCTCTGTTGGTTGCTAGGAAACTCGGCAGCAACCGCATCCTCTCAGCATCCGTCCTCTTGTCCCTTCTTCGCTCTCTCCATCTCTCTATACCATCGCACGTCCCTTTTCCCGCCCCCACCGTCCGCATCACTTGCTCGTTTCCCGCGTTCCCTTGTCACATGACCACCTCCGCGTTGATTGGCTGCAGGCTCTGGTCATCGAAGCATCGGCGGCCGCTGCGGCGAACGCCATCGGCTCTTCTGTACGGCTGGTTCCTCAGATCTGGAGGGTGGGAGGTGTGTGTGTGTGAGATGGGGGTGGTGGGTGGGGGGCGAACAAAGCAGGGGTCAGACATGTTGTGAGGCCCCCCGGGGCCACCATCAGACAGCTGGCATCCAGTCACACAAAGCAGCTTGTGTTTTAAATGCAGGAAAACTAAAAAACACAAAACACCAAACTAATTCTCTCTCAAGTCTCTCGGTGATACTTCATTAAAAAAATTAAAAAAAATTATTTGGGGGTTGACTTGTTTTTTGCCTCTTTGCCAAAGATGGAGTGAACATTTAAACCAAAAAGTGACAAAAAAGTATGTATTTTGAAAAGTGATGAACGGGAGAGAGAAATATTGTCACAGATAAAACAGTGAGGTCACATCATGGTGGGGATGGAGGGAGGGCTGGCTGGAGGGAGGGAGGGAGCATCATGTTGGGGAGGGAGGGAAGGAGCAAAGGAGGAGAGAAGTATAAAGAGGAAAATGCTTGCCAAGTCTGGGTCACATCCACCACTACAGATGCGTTCCTTACCCTCGAGTAGACAGTGGGAAATATACTAATATTATTCTTCTTTAGGGCTGGATGATGAGAAGAAGACAACATGGAGGTTAAAATGAATATAATTTTTTTTTATAAAAGGTAAGAGACATGGCTACGTAGCTTCCCGCGGCGCTGAGCTGAGCGGAAGCGTGGAGGATCTGGCGATCAAGCGAAGGAGGAGGAGGAGGGAGGTGGGCGGGCCCAGGGGGTGATTAGGCCGCTGGCCAATGAACTAACCCTGAACCAGGAGGGGGGGCTTAAGAGAGGTGGCGAGCTGGAGGGAGCCTGTTAACTGGCACAGAGGACGGACGGCAAACTGAACGAGTAGGCAAAAAGCATTCAAAACAAAATATTTTCCAATAGTTTTCTGAGTTTTTAAGACTCAAGGCTGCTTTGCGGAGTGGGCGGACCAACAGAACAAAACAAATAGAACCCAGTTTAAACAACACGGGAGCACAGGAGTGTTTAAATAACAAGGCGGGAGCAGCAACACCATGTCAAACCTGAGCACGCATGCAACCGCCCAAATAAGCACCCAGCAGGATTCCAATATGGCCGCCACATACTGTAGGTGCGTATCGCCCGGCCGGCAGTGTGTGTGTGTGTGTGTGTGTGTGTGTGTGTGTTAGTCGACAAAACGAAAACCTGTGACTTTCAATACATCCCCTTCACCGTACGCAGAGGTACGCACACTTCATGCGTCACATGCTTGAGATTACGACCTTGTCAGGCTTTGCTGAGCCACCGAAAGTCATGTGACAGGAGGGTGACCTATCAGCAGGTGGCGGAGCGGAGCACAAGGCAAGAGGTGCTAGGAGGGGGGCGGAGCAGAGCAGAGCAGGGGTGCATTGTGGGTAAAGTCTGGACATCCTACCGCGGCAGGTGTCACCGAAGACCCTCCACTCGCTGCCGCCACCCCTCCAATCTCCTCTACCCTACGATCTCAACCTACACAGGCCTTGATGTGAGAGGGGGACTTTGGAATTGCCAATCGTCGGTCAAGAAAACTGAGACCATTCTGGCCTACGCCGCCCTCCAGTCTCTCCACTTCCTGGCTCTCACAGAGACCTGGATCACCCCGGAAAATACCGCCACCCCTGCCGCCCTTTCCACGACCTACTCTTTCACACACACTCCCCCGACCCTTGGGGAGGTGGAGGAACAGGACTCCCATCATCTAAAGTGGTCATACCAAGGTCCTTCCCTGGAAACACCTGACCAGATCTGCACTTGAACTCCATGCTGTATTCTGATTCCCTTCGCATCAAAGCTCAACATTGCTGTGATTACTCGACCACGGGGTCTCTTGGCGACGTTTCTTCGACGAGATGGAATGCCTCTCAGCTGTTTTTTACTGAAGATGGCAGCCACTTCGTCGTTTGTGGCGTATTCAACATCTATCAGAGAGAGTTACATCACCGAATTCATTATAAGTTGCTATCGCACAATTCGGTTTGGCGCTTACGATCTTCTCTTCTATCCGACACAAGGGCCAAGGGGAACCACTTGACTGTGTTCACAAGGTTCTGCGCCAGTTTCGGCACTCTCTGTCACCTCCATGCCCTCCCGTAGTGTTCTGATCACCATTTTTGTTCGCTTTTACCTCGCTAAATTCACTCCTATGCTAGCTCACATCGTACTCCGTAGGAATGAAAACTCTTCCCTCTACTCTCTCATGCAACTGGGTCTCTCTCTACTCCTCCAACAAATTCTCCTTTGTAGTAGAGGAAGCGTCCTCCATGCTGACTTATTCTCTCTCCTCAGTACGCTTCGACTCACTCTGTCACTATCTCCAGACCGGCCGAGCTCTCTCCATCCCTGGCTGTCCGAACTCTGCGGGCTCATAGAACGAGTTGCGGGCAGCTGAGAGAATGGAGAAAATATGACTTGCTGATGTCACTCTCCACTAATAACACTCTATCAAATGTTTACCTCTATTGTGAGTCAGCAGCAATCTGCCTTCTATCTTACAAAGATCAACTTTCGGCTAAGAGACTTTTTTCCAATGTTTCTCTACTCCTCACCTCCTTCATACCTCTCACTTGCAGAAGATGACTTTGCATACTTTACAAAGAGGTGAAGGACATTACTTCCTCTTTCACTCTGCTTCTTTCCCACTCCCCTTCACCACCCTAGAGCTTAATGCTTTAACCGCCCTCTCCTCTGAAGAATGTCAACAGGCTTGTGAATCCATGCCACACTGCCCCTTGAGCAATCCCGTCCTTCTTCTCCAAGCAGTTCGGGAGACATCCTTCCTTCTCAGCACCGTCTAATACCTCCATTCACTTCGGGCCTGTTTCCTGCTTGTTCTTAAGGCGCCAGAATTCAGCCACTCCTTTAAGAACCCACCCTGGAACAACAGACGTCCGAACACTAACATGCTAGTGGTCTCTCTATCATGTCTCTCCAAAACATCAGAAGTGCTGTCTCACCACTATCATCTATTTCCGAGAACAACCTGCTCGACCTGCATCAGTAGGCTTCAAAGCGGTCGAACTCCACGGAGACGGACTGCTTGCAGTATCAGAGGTCCTTCGCGACGGCAGAACCTTTCCTGCTCATCCTGTCATCTCCTTGCCTGTCCGCCGTTTTCGCCACAGTGAACACAATTCTCCCTCACCTGGCAGAAGCTTGGCATCACTGGAACTGCGTTATCCTGGGTTCCTTCCTACCTGACAGATCGACCTTATCAGGTCACATGGAATGGCTCCCTGCCAGACCCTGCACCCTTGAACACCGGAGTAACCCAAGGCCCTCAGTTACTGGGACCCTTCTGTATTTCTTTATAACATTAGAATCTCTCGCTCTGCTAATCACATCCCACGGACTTTCTCCTACCACTGCTATGCTGTATGACACCCAACTGTTTTCTCTCCTTCCCCCCCTACAGACACCCACATCGCCAACACGGCATCTCAAATGCCTGGCCGACATACAAGCAGCATGGACGACCGTCAACCCACCTGAAGCTTCAACCTCGACAAGACTGAGCTTCTCTCATACCGGGGTAAAGACGCCCTCCAGATGGACCTACTTGTCCACCATCGAGGACATCGAAGTCTCCCCTGCACCCACGCAAGGAATACCTTGGCGTGGTATTGGATGACCGGGCTGTCCTGCAAAACGGCAACCATTACCTCTGTGGGCCCGATCTTGTAGAATTGCTCTCTACAACATCCGCAAGATCCGGCCCTTCCTCACACGTGAAGCAGCGCAGATCCTGGTCCAAGCGCTCGTTATCACTCGTCTCGACTACTGCAACTCTCTCCTGGCTGGACTCCCGCCTCAACAATCAAGCCCTTACAACGCATCCAGAACGCAGCAGCACGCCTCGTGTTCAACCTACCTAAATTCTCCCATGTAACCCCCCTCTTCCGCAACCTCCACTGGCTCCCGGTAATCCTCGCATTCGATTCAAGACACTGGTACTGACTTTCATGGCTGTCAACGGAACCGCCCCTACCTACCTCCAAAAATTAGTCCGACCCTACGCCCCAGCCCGAGGCACTCCGCTCGGCAACTTCTGCCAAACGACTGGGTACCGCCTTCACTAAAAACAGCCAAACATCGCTCTTCCAAGTCCC
Source organism: Coryphaenoides rupestris (assembly GCA_002895965.2). Taxonomy (NCBI): domain Eukaryota; kingdom Metazoa; phylum Chordata; class Actinopteri; order Gadiformes; family Macrouridae; genus Coryphaenoides; species Coryphaenoides rupestris. The sequence goes on along the minus strand of PIJE02002511.1, from coordinate 31,601 downwards.
AACTCTTCACGGTTCTGGCTCCGCAGTGGTGGAAATGAGCTCCCGGCTCATGTCAGAACAGCCGAGTCGCTCGCCAGCCTTCCGCAAGAGACTTCAAGACCCACCTGTTCAGAGTTCACCTGGACTCTACATAACCCCCCCCCCCTAGCACTAACCTGCGTGTGTATATGTCTTAACACTTATTAATGGCACTTAGCATTGTTGTTCATTCTCAGATATTGTATCATGCTTAGAATTGCACGCCTGCCCAGCTACTTATGCAGGCAACTTGGCAATTATGAAACTCGTTCTATTCGTCTCGTAAATAGGAATGCTCGAAAACAGCTCTATTCTTATCTTCAGGTACCACAGTGATATATTGCTGCCTCTCCTTCAACAAATGTACTCTTTGTAAGTCGCTTTGGATAAAAGCGTCTGCCAAATGCCCTAAATGTAAATGTAATGTAAAGGGCGGCGTGCGGGGAATTAGCATGCAAGACGCACCACAGTAGCAGCAGTGATGTCACCGTAAACACAGTATTCATAGATGCAGAAGTTTAAAAGAAGTCCAATGTATCGTATTATATACATAAAATATAATACCAGAAGCGATAGCTCTGCATACATCACCACATTAGTCATACAAAAAGCATATTATTGATTAAAAAAAGTGACAAAGTGGACAAGTGGTTAGAAACAGTTATAGTCTCCAATCTGAATGAACAGATGATGTTATATAGTGTCACTATATACTTGGTATATAGGCCCTATATAACGTTATTGTAGTGCTACAGAAGTGTTATTCCATTTACTGTCAGCAGGGGGCGGCAAACATCCTATTTGTGAAAGAAGTTCAATGAAAGACTTGAGGTGGGGGGGGGAGACCACAGTCATGGCCTGTCTGTCCCATAGCAAGGGGGCGAACTTGAGACCCCTCCTCGTGTGACATTATGGTCTACGATATATATTTATACGACAATAAATACTTAATTCTTTATGATTTTCACACACTTCATGCACTTAAGGAGTGCCAGACTGTTAGCCCACCGCCTTGTCATGCTGTAAGGGGGGAGAGAAAGAAAAACCAGCGCACACACACACATGCAACAACAAGCGAACACAAACACACATTTTCAAACGCACACACACACACTACCAAACCATGAAACCCCCCCCCCCCGGTCTTCTGGGGCTGGATCGGGAACACACGCATGCACAGCCCACCGGCGACGGAACGTTAAAAGGAAAAGGAAAGAGTGTGTGTGTGAGGAACCACACACACGACAAGATGTTACGCAAACAAAGACAAGACAGATTAAACATTCGCGAGCGAGTGAGCGTGGTGGGTGAATGGTGAGAGCGGAGTGCGTGGTGAGTCGTATCTATCCATCTATCTATCTTTCAATCAACTTTTTGGATTGTTTTGATTTGAGTTATTTTTTGTTTGTTGGTGGTGTTCTGGTTGTTTGGTACCCTGGAAATCCAGAGTTCTCGCGAGAGCACAATTTGAATTTGCTCAGCGAGTCACTCTGGTGATCAGTAATATGCTCATTACCAATTCCTGTTGATCCAACGTAAACCAATCACATCTGTGTATCTGATATAGGCGGGCCAGAAGCTAAACAGATGACGTCAGCGCTGCGACGGAATCAGTTCGGAATCAGTCAGTAAACAGTAAACAAACAATCTATCGAAAGTGTTGACTGAGTATCTGTACAAACCAACTATTCTCATATTCTGCTTGCAAAAACGGCAAAAGTCGTTTAGTGGCTCCATTTCCATTAGGCTACATTTACGTCTCTCTGTCAAACTATTCTCCAAAACAAACTCGTTTCCGTCCTCTGGATACGTCACCCCGTGTATTCTTCTGATTGGTCGTAGTGTTATCCAATTGCGTGCAGTGATATTTTCAAACGCATGCTTGGTGCCGCCCCTCGAGTTGGGCCATTTTCATTACTCATTACCAGACCCTACAGCTTTCTAGATGTGGGTCTGGATTTCCAGGCTAGTTGTTTGGTGCACTTTGGTGCGGTAGCGTCGGCAGTCGGCCCCGCTGGGCGACATGCCGGTCGCGGGAGGCGGAGGTAGCGGAGGTACGGGGCTGGAGGGGCTGACACGCCGGCATGCGGTGAAGCTGTCCCCGGCTGTCCGCTGCTCAGTGGAGGAGTGTGGCCTGGCGGTAGGAGAGGTGGTGGGCCACAGCAGTGTTAAGTCCGCGTGGCAGATGAACAACGGCATTGTTATTTTCTTGGATAGTGTGGACAAAGTCAATCGTGGCATTAAAATTCAGAGTGGAAGATTTTGATTACACTGTGCACGTAAAGACTGATAATATGAAGTGCTTTGGGTGCGGTTTGGAGGGGCATGTGATTCGCTCCTGCCCGGATAGAGTGGGTGACCGAGCCCCTGCTGCTTCTCCAGCCCAGGCGGCTGATGCAGCGGAAGAGGGGCCGTTCCACCCCCCGCGCCCGCCTGTTGCGGGGCCGTCTGGTGCGCCCTCACAGCGCGCAAAGCCGACGGTGCAGTCCGCTCAGCCTGAGGAGGTGTCTGTCTCCGCGGGGCCTAATGTGTCTAGTGGGGAAGTGCTTCAGGCTGAAAATAGACAAGCAATGGTGGAAAATGTTAAGGAGACACAAAATAATTTGGATACAGAGTCAAATCTTGCTCAAACAAATGAAAATCTGAAAAATGATGGTGTGCCAAAGGATGTGAGCTCAGTAGATCTGATTGTTGCGAGAGTGGCAGAATCAGTGCTTGAGGATGAGATTAACTTGGAGGAGGGTGTGGTTAGATCCTCAAATGTAAAAAGAAAAATTCCTCATGTCCCACAAGTTGAAACTCCACAGAAAAAAGTTTCAAAAACAGTTGCAGAGACAGTGTCCATCCTCTCAATCCTCCCAGGGGCTAGAGTCTGAGGTTGAGGGGGATATAGAGGACATGGTAGGAGGCGAGGAAGATTATGAGGAGATTGGGGTGATTGAGGAGGGAGGTTCTTCTCGCTCTTCTAGATATTCCTTCTTTGACCTTAGGAGGTTTTTGCGGGCCACAAAAGGGAAAAAGGGGGTAAAGGTGGAGGATCATTTTCCTGACTTAGTGTTTTCTTCTCTCACTTAAGGGGCACATGACGAAATCAGGTTTTGGTAAATCTGTTTTCTCTCCACAGGAGAAATTCAGATTGAACAAAATAGTGCAGAAGGTATCCTCCAGTCAACCTCCTGGCAGAAATCCAGAGGGTTGTTGTGGACTTTTTCTGGGATCGCCTCCACTGGATTCCACAGAGTGTCTTGTTTTTGTCGAAGGAGGAGGGAGGCCAAGGACTAATAATGTCTGTAGTGTTTTTACTATTTTTGTTTTGGTACCAGATTTATTTCAATTTGCTAATGTGCACTTTACATTTTGGTACTTTAAACCTGAATGGTGCCAGGAATGTTACAAGGAGAGCTTCTCTTTTTAGTTTGATTAGTTTGAAAAAATTAAATGTTACTTTTGTTCAAGAAACTCATAGCACTGAGGACAATGCTGCTGATTGGAGAAGAGAGTGGGCTGGGGAGGTTTTTCTCAGTCATAAAAGTAATTTGAGTTGTGGGGTTGGGATTTTATTCTCCCAGTCTTTCAATCCCGGTAACATTGTTGTTGAGGAAATTGTGGCTGGAAGAATGTTGAAAATAAGGGCTGAATTTGAAAAAGTCAAAATGGTTTTTATAAATATTTATGCTCCAACTGTAGGTTCGGAGAGGGTTGGCTTTTTGAATGTGTTGAGTGATGTTATTAAGCAGTGTCAGCCTGGTGATGTTCTTGTCTGTTCGGGAGACTGGAATTGCACAGAAAACCCAAACTTGGACAGGAACCACCCAGAGCCGCATTTGGCTTCTAAGAATGCGTTATTAAAATTAACTAAGGCTCATGAATTGAGTGACGTGTGGAGGGTTTTTAATAAAGGTCACCGTCAGTACACCTGGCTGCATTCTAAGGACAATCGTCTGTCTTTGGCCAGGATTGATCGATTTTATGGTTTTAAGCATCAGTTGAATGTTTTTAAAGGTTCAGCTATTAGTCCAGTTGGTTTTTCTGATCATTGTTTAGTCCAAGTTTCTGTTTTGATAAAAAATGTGAACTCTGGCAGTGCTTATTGGCATTTCAATACATCACTTTTATTGGATGGGAATTTTAAAGAGGCTTTTAAGTGTTTTTGGAAAAATTTTAGTCAAACTAAATCCCATTATAGCTCTTTACAGCAGTGGTGGGATGTTGGGAAGAGCCAAATACAAAGTTTGTGTGTACAGTACACTTTCAATGTTTCCAAGGACCTAGCTAGATCTGTAAGAGCTCTGGAGAGAGAAGTGGTGGACTTGCAGTCTTTTGCTGACTCCACAGGAGACAGAGGGCATATTGAGGACCTCAAAACTAAAAGGGCTGTCTTGGCTGACCTGCTGGGCGCCTCGGCTAGGGGCGCTGTGGTACGCAGTAAGTTTAATAACGTGGCGTTGATGGATGCTCCTACTAATTTTTTTTGCGTTCTGCTAGTGGCCAGCTGCTGCAGGAGTCTGCAGAAATTTGCACATTTGCAGCAGGCTTCTATGGTGACTTGTACAGGTCAGAGTATTCTGACAATCCGGAGGTGTCTCAGTCCTTCTATGAAGATCTGCCTAAGGTCTCAAAGGAGGCCAATGAAGGGCTGGGGAATGAGATTTCTCTGGGTGAACTGTATGCTGCATTGATGGGGTTGCAGAATGGAACGTCCCCTGGCATTGACGGCCTGCCTGCCGATTTCTATAAGGCTTTCTGGGCAGAGATTGGTGAGGATGTCCTGTTGGTCCTTAACGACAGTATGAAAAAGGGTCTGCTGCCGCAAAGCTGCAGGAGGGCAATCCTGACCCTGCTGCCAAAAAAAGGTGACCTACAGACATTAGAAACTGGCGCCCTGTTTCACTCCTCTGCACTGACTACAGCTCCTGTCAAAGGTTCTGGCCAACAGGGTGAAGGAGGTTGATGAGAGCAGGTTTGTCCATGTGGATCAGAACTTACTGTGTACCTAGCAGTGTTGGTTACCGACAATATAGCAAATTGATCAGAGATGTTTTGAACCTCTCCAGTTCGTTGGGGTTGAAGTCTTGGTCTAATTTCCATAGATCAACAAAAGGCTTTCGATAGGGTTGAACAATGCTTCCTTGCTGGCAAACGCTTGAGGCCTTTGGTTTCAACCCAGGTCTTGTAGCCCAGATTCCGAGTTTTGTATAGAAACATTGACAGTGTGCTTAAGAATTAATGGTGGTTTGGAGTGCGCCTTTTAGGGTGGGGAGAAGGGGTCAGGCAGGTGCCCCCCTCTCCAGGCATGTTGTACTCTTTAGCCCTAGAGCCCTTTTTGCATAAATTAAGATCACGGCTCTCCTGGTTGCAACACTGTTGTACAACTTTCAGCGTATGCTGACGATGTCATGGTAGTTGTGCAAAAACAGAGTGACATTGATCATTTGATTGACAGTGTAAATGATTTTGGGCTGATTTCTTCTGCAAAAGTAAATTGAGACAAAAGTGAGGCTCTTTTGGTGGGGGAAGGGTTGAATAGGCTCAGATTACCGGGGGGACTCACCTGGAAAAAAGGGGGCATCAAATATCTGGGTGTTCATCTTGGTGATCCTGCTAATGTAGCAAAAAATTGGGAAAATGCTCTGGAAAAGGCTGAAGGTAGGTTACAAAAATGGAAATGGATTTTGCCTAACCTGTCTTTTAGGGCATTTGGCAGACGCTTTTATCCACAGCGACTTACAAAGAGTACATTTGTTGAAGGAGAGGCAGCAATATATCTCTGTGGTACCTGAAGATAAGAATAGAGCTGTTTTCGAGCATTCATATTTACGAGACGAATAGAACGAGTTGCCTGCATAAGTAGCTGAGCAGGCGTGCAATTATAAGCATGATACAAAATCTGAGAACGAACAACAATGCTAAGTGCCATTAATAAGTGTTAAGACATATAAACACGCAGGTTAGTGCTGGGGGGGTTATGTAGAGTCCAGGTGAACTCTGAACAGGTGGGTCTTGAGTCTCTTGCGGAAGCTGGCGAGCGACTCGGCCGTCCTGACGTGAGCCGGGAGCTCATTCCACCACTGCGGAGCCAGAACCGTGAAGAGTTGGGACTTGGAAGAGCGATGTTTGGCTGTTTTTTAGTGAAGGCGGTACCAGTCGTAGTGCTCGGGCTGGGGAGCGTAGGGTCGGACTAATTTTTGGAGGTAGGTAGGGGCGGTTCTGTTGACAGCCATGAAAGTCAGTACCAGTGTCTTGAATCGAATGCGAGCGATTACCGGGAGCCAGTGGAGGTTGCGGAAGAGGGGGGTTACATGGGAGAATTTAGGTAGGTTGAACACGAGGCGTGCTGCCGCGTTCTGGATGCGTTGTAAGGGCTTGATTGTTGAGGCGGGGAGTGCAGCCAGGAGAGAGTTGCAGTAGTCGAGACGAGTGATAACGAGCGCTTGGATAATTTTATTGTCTATGCTGTGGCACCGATTATATTGTGTGGATCCTCCAGTCAACCTCCTGGCAGAAATCCAGAGGGTTGTTGTGGACTTTTTCTGGGATCGCCTCCACTGGATTCCACAGAGTGTCTTGTTTTTGTCGAAGGAGGAGGGAGGCCAAGGACTAATCCACCTGGCCAGTAAGGGTGCTGCCTTCCGCCTCCAGTACATTCAGAGGTTACTGACTGGCCTGGAAAAGGTGGTGTGGAGGCCTGTAGCTCGGGTTTGCTTGGGCTGGGCCGGAGGTCAAGGGCTGGCTGAAAATTTCTTCTTGATGGACCTCCAGAACCAAAGACTTTCAGATTTTTATCAGGGGCTTTTCAGGGTGTGGAACATGCTCAAAAAGAAGAGGCGGCCAAACAGCTGCTCAATAAAGGAACCGGTTGTGTATGGGTCACGTTTAAAGACACTCTGTAGTCTTGGAACGTGCTGGAGAGGTTTGTCTCCTCTGGAGTTACCACACTGGGACAGCTGGTGGGACTGTGTGGACCTAAGCTGGAGCGTGTGTCTCCTCTGGCTTCTCGGCTGGGAGTAGTTTCAGAGAGACTCCTCATTAACCTGCTTAGAGACTGGAGAGATCAGCTTACACAGACTGAACAGAATCTCCTGTTGTCATACTGCCAGGGCTCTGTTTTACCCAGAGACGCAGATCATTTTCCTTCATTAATACTGTTTCCTGATTTCAAGGACTGTGCTGGTGTTTTTTTGGATTGTGAGTCTGTGATGTTAAATGTGGTTACTGGAAAAATGATGTACAAAATGTTGGTTGAGACAGTACAAAAGGTAAAGTTGAGTGGGCGGGTTGACACACCATGGAGGTCTCACCTAGGTCTGAGTGAGGAGGTGAGGCCTCAATGGAGGGCGCTCTACAAACCACCTTTGACAAAGAGGGTGGGAGATTTACAGTGGCGAGTCTTGCATGGCGCGATCTCTGTAAATGCATTTGTATCTCTTGTAAATCCTAATGTGTCTGAGCTCTGTCCTTTTTGTCCCCAAAGAGAGACTGTTTTTCATTGTTTTTTTAACTGTGCTAGGTTAACTCCTTTGTTTCAGTTTTTTGAGAAGCTCTTTAGGGAGTTGGAGAAGTCTTCTCCAAGCAATGTTTAATTCTGGGTTTTACATTTTCGTTGAAGTATCGTGTAAAGTGTCAGTTGTTAAATGTTTTGCTGGGCCAGGCTAAGATGGCCGTCTATATCAGTAGGAGGAACAAACTGAATGACTCACTGGACGTTGATGTCACCTTACTGGTCAGAATGATAACATGCAGACTAAAAATGTATTACAACTATCACAGGTTGATGAGCGACCTAGATAGTTTTGTTCTGTGTGGTGCTACAAGGACGTTTTGTGCTACATTGATGAGGAGGAGCTCTGTTTGGGACAATTATTGAATTGATTGTTGTATTTTTGGTTTTAATGTGCTGGTGAGTTGATGGAAATAAAAGGCTTTTGAAAATTCAAATTCTCGCACGCACGCACGCACACAAAACTCTGGCGAGACTTGTCATAGTAACGTTAGATAGAGCTCTGTTTGTGTCATAGTAACGTTAGATAGCGCTCTGTTTGCGAGGGAAAGACAAAAAATGTCCGATACGATTCCTCTCCAGAACTTTGGAGGGGAGGAGCACCGTGTGGGAGGCGGGGCCAGGTGAGCGTACCTGTGATGATGTCCTCGATGGCTCCGTCTTTGCCTTCGTAGACGTGTCTGCTGTCCTTCACCTGCTTCCTCCGCAGCTCCTGGATCAGCTCCTGCTGCTGACGCTTACTCTTAGAGGGAGACTACACACACACACACACACACACACACACACACACACACAGACAGACAGACAGACAGACAGACAGACAGAGACACACATACACCGTACTTATTAGGTATCCATCCATCCATCCATTTGCGTCCGCTTATCCGGGGCCGGGTCGCGGTGGCAGCCGGCTAAGCAGGGCCCCCCAGGCTTCCTTCTCCCCAGCCACGCTCTCTAGTTCCTCCTGGGGGATCCCGAGGCGTTCCCAGGCCAGATGAGATGTATAATCTCTCCAGCGGGTTCTGGGTCTGCCCCGGGGTCTCCTCCCAGTTGGACGTGCCCGGAAAACCTCCAAAGGGAGGCGCCCGGGGGCCAGCTGACTCCTTTCGATGCGGAGGAGCAGCGGCTCTACTCTGAGCTCCCTCCGGATGTCTGAGCTCCTCACCCTATCTCTAAAGCTGAGCCCAGCCACCCTGCAGAGAAAACTCACCAATCCGTCTGTCCATCTCCCGCTCCATTTTGCCCTCACTCGTGAACAAGACCCCGAGATACTTGAACTCCTTCGCTTGAGGCAGCAACTCACGCCAAACCCGGAGGGACCACTCCACCGTTTCCCGGCAGAGAACCATGGCCTCAGACTTGGAGGTGCTGACTCTCATCCCGACCGCTTCACAATCGGCTGCAAACCGCCCCAGTGCATGCTGGAGGTCACGGTCTGATGTAGCCAACAGAACCACATCATCTGCAAAGAGCAGAGATGCAATTCTGAGGTCCCCAAACCGGACACTCTCCTCACCTCGGCTGCGCCTTGAGATTCTGTCCATGAAGATCACGAACAGAACCGGTGACAAGGGACAACCTTGGCGGAGTCCAACACCCACTGAGAACGTGCTTGACTTTGTGCCAAGAATACGGACACAGCTCGCACTTTGTTCATACAAGGACCGAATGGCACGTACCAACGGTCCCGGTACCCCATACTCCCGTAGTACCCCCCACAGGATTCCCCGGGGGACACGGTCATAGGCCTTCTCCAAGTCCACAAAGCACATGTAGACTGGATGGGCAAACTCCCATGCCCCCCCCAACAACCCTGCGAGGGTAAAGAGCTGGTCCACTGTTCCACGGCCGGGACGGAATCCGCATTGTTCCTCCTGGAGCTGAGGTTCGACAATCGGCCGGAGCCTCCTTTCCAGCACCCTGGAATAAACTTTCCCGGGGAGGCTGAGCAGTGTGATACCCCGATAGTTGGAGCACACCCTCCGGTCCCCTTTTTTGAAAATGGGGACCACCACCCCGGTCTGCCATTCCGCAGGTACTGTCCCCGACCTCCACGCTACATTGACTAGGCGTGTCAGCCACGACAGCCCGACAGACTCTGCCTCTTCCACAGAGGACATACTGGTCGGATTCAGGAGCTCCTCAAAGTGTTCTTTCCACCGCCCGACAATAGCCTCAGTCTGGGTCAGCAGTTCTCCTCCCCGACTGAGCACAGCCTGAGCCAAGCCCTGCTTTCCCTTCCTGAGTCGCCGGACAGTTTGCCAGAACTTCCTTGAGGCCAACCGAAAGTCCTGCTCCATGGCCTCCCCGAACTCCTCCCACACCCGGGTTTTTGCTTCAGCAACCGCTGAAGCTGCGGTCCTTTTGGCCTCCCGGTACCTGTCTGCTGTTTCAGGAGACCCCTGGGCCAACCAGGCCCGAAAGGCCTCCTTCTTCAGCCTGACGGCTTCCTTCACCGCTGGTGTCCACCAACGGGTTCTTGGGTTGCCGCCACGACAGGCACCGACAGCCTTTTGACCACAGCTCCGAGCTGCAGCCTCTACAATGGAGGCTCTGAACATGGCCCACTCAGGTTCCATGTCCCCAACCTCCCCCGGGATGCACGAGAAGTTCTTCCGGAGGTGGGAGTTAAAGACCCTACGGACAGGGGCTTCCACCAGACGTTCCCAGTTCACCCTCACTACACGTTTGGGTTTACCAGGTCTGTCTGGCAGCCTCCCGCGCCATCTGATCCAACTCACCACCAGGTGGTGATCAGTTGACAGCTCTGCTCCTCTCTTCACCCGAGTGTCCAAAACATGCGGCCGCAGATCTGCTGATACGATTACAAAGTCGATCAGCGACCTTTGGCCTAAGGTGGTCCGGGTACCAGGTACACTTGTGAACCACCCTATGTTCGAACATGGTGTTTGTTATGGCCAGTCCATGACTAGCACAGAAGTCCAATAACAAAACACCACTGTGGTTCAGATCGGGCAGGCCGTTCATCCCAATCACTCCCCTCCAGGTTTCTCCATCATTGCCCACGTGTGCGTTGAAGTCCCCCAGTAGAACTATGGAGTCCCCGGATGGAACCCTTTCCAGGATGCCACCCAAGGACTCCAAGAAGGCCGGATACTCTGAGCTGCTGTTTGGTGCGTAGGCACACCCACCAACAGTCAGAGCCTTCCCCCATCGACTTGCAGTCGCCATGGCAGGGCGACCCTCTCGTCCACCGGAGGACCAACACAGCGGCGCTCAGCCGGGGACTTGCGAGTATCCCCACACCCGCCTGGCGCCTCACACCCTGGGCAACTCCGGAGAAGTAGAGGGTCCAGCCCCTCTCCAGGAGTTTGGTTCCAGACCCGGTGCTGTGCGTGGAGGTGAGCCCAACCATATCTAGTTGGTACCGCTCCACCTCCCGCACCAGCTCAGGCTCCTTCCCCGCCAGTGAGGTGACGTTCCACGTCCCTAGAACCAGTCGGCGATGACGGGGATCCGCACGCCCAGGACCCCGCTTTTGCCTACCGCCCGGTTTACAACGCACCCGACCCCAATGACTCTCCCTGCAGGTGGTGAGCCCACAGGGAGGTGACTCCACGTTGTCTTTTCGGGCTTGGCCCGGCCGGGCCCCGTGGATCCAGGCCGGCCACCAGACGCTCGCCGACGAGCTCCCCTCCCAGGTCTGGCTCCAGAAGGGTGCCCCGGTTTCCCTTGTCCGGGCGAGGTGACTGTGTTCTTTGGGAGTCTTTTCATGGGGTCTTTGACTTATTAGGTATTATATTACAAATTGTTTAGAGTTGTGTTGGAATTTATGTTTATAAGAATACTGTTTAGAAGAATACTTATTACTGTACTTATTTGGTTGTTTCGAGTTGTTTTAGAATGTATGTTTAGAAGAATACTGCTGGAGTGAATGGGGAGTAAGCATTCCATTGTACTTACATATGGCAATAGAGTAATCGTGAATCTCTTGAATATACTGCTCATCAATTAATCTAATCTGAGTGTGCGTGAGCGTGTGTGTGTCTGTGTGTACCTTCTGGTCCTCCTCCATCATGGCCTCCTGCTCCAACAGTTTCTCCATCAGAATTTGCTTCTGCCTCTTCCTGTGTTCGTTGTCTTCCTCCGTTTGCTGTGTACACACACACACACACACACACGCGCAAAGACACAAACACACAAACAAACACACACACAAACAATGCAATGTCAATGTGTGTGTGTGTGTGTGTGTGTGTGTGTGTGATGATGATGATGATAGTGATGAAGGCAGCTCACCCTGTAGGCCTTCACGAAGCGAACGAACACGGGGAAGAACACCGAGGGGGGCGTGGTCTTGCCGTTCTCACCAAAGAACTTCACCACCTCGTCAAACGCGTCCTTTTGGAGAAAAAAGGAAAACACTAAAACTGTCAATCACATATCTGACGGTTGTGCGTAAGACACACACACACAACGGCTTTGGACGACGTGAACGCGTCAGGAACCCTAACCCAATCCCTAACTTAACCGAACACCAAAACCAATCCTTAACCTAACCACAAAACTAAACCTTAAACTAACCCCAAAACCAAACCTTAACCTAACCCTAAAACAAAACACTAACCTAACCCCCAAACCAAATCCTAACCCCAAAACCAATCCCTAACCGAACCCAACCCAACCCCAAAAACCAAACCCTTTTAAGTCATACATCCCCAGCCGCGACCCCATCTGAATGTTGCCGGTGCACTGACCTTGGCGACCTTGGCGTCGTCCTGCAGATCCTTGAGCTTGGCCTCGCTGTGGGCGATGAAGTCCTTGAGCATGGTGTTGTGGCCGTGCATGCTGTACTCGCGCCTGGTCAGCTCCATGCCTCGCTGAAGCTCCCGCACGTCCAGCAGAACGTTGTCCAGCGACACTGAGGAGGAGGACACACACAGAGAGACGCACACACACACACACACTTTTACTATCCCCGTGGGGAAATTACTTTGCTGCAGCCATAACAAAACAATAAACCCACAGTAACAGACAATAGAAACCCAGTGCAAAAATACTAATATACACATTCTAAAACATACTCGCGATTCTCTCCTCTAGAAGGACTTAAAAACTGCTCACAAAATAATCCTGGCGTTGAATACGACATATAGAATATGAGTTCTGGATCATGTGCTCACCTGCCGCAGCCTTCTCTACGTAGTGCAGCTCGTTGTAGAACAGCGACACCTGCTGGTACTTCTCCTTCACTACGTCTGCGATGTAGTGCAACAGCGTCAGCTTGCGGTCCGTCGACTTGGTGTCCAGCAGCTGACAACAAATCAAATAAAGGAGAATCGGGCTCATAAACTTTCATATTGACCTAGTGGCGGCCATTTTGGTTCCATCTTGGTTCTAAACACTTGGGTCTGAACTCTATGTTGAATTCCCGCATTCAGTTTAGAACCAAAATGGCCACTAGGTGAATAAGACCCGAATAAGACCGTAGCAACCAAACAGGAAGAAGGCAGGGTGGGACGTACCAAGTCTAAACTCTGTAGCTTGAATCCGTACACGGCGCCCCGCTTGCCGCTGTTCATGTAGTTGCCCAGCGCCAAGATGATCTGGAAATAAGCCGCAAATCAATTAATCATTACTACTACACACAATAAGATGTTAAGATACTTTATTCATCCCAGAAGAAGGGACATTTGGACATTGTGTGTGTCACAATGTCCAAATGTCAGCCATATATCTCAGGGTAATCAATACAACATACACCCAATTCATAGAAATAGAAACATAATCAGCTAGCATCACGCCATTTAAAAAGAAGCTGTAGGATTAAGATGTGAGAAGCTATTATTTGAGTGTAATTTGTTCGAAATTACATAGTCTAACTAATCTACTATCCAACTAATCTTCCGGGCCGGATGTAAAGATACCATCACACCCCCCCCAGGCCAGCATGTGTGTGTTGTTCTTACCTCCAGGATCTTCTTGAGCTTCTGCGATGACTTGATGGATACCGAGGCAGCGATGACGGCGTGGAGTTGCTGTGGACGGGCAGAGAGAGAGAGAGAGAGAGCGGTAAACGATAAGAAGATAGACGGATGAGAGGTCATCTTCCACACTCTGATCACCCAAACTAATCACCAAGCAACTGCCTTTCATCTTTAACAGATAAAGATTTGCTTTTGCTCTCCATATCACTTCCTGTAAACAAAAAAGATACTCCCCCGCACAATAAAAACCGTTGGAACGAACCAAGCGTTCCAATAAATATCGATAAACACCTGACTATAAATGTGTGGTAGAGCTCTGTATCTGTAGGGGATGGGGAGATAAGAGGGGGTGTGGTTCCCAAGGGGGCATCATTATTAATGAGGGGGTTAGGGTTGTTCTCTGGACCCGACAGGTGAGTTATGGGGTGCGTTCTTGGTAACTATGGCCATAGCTGGACCCCCGGAGCAGGAGCAGGAGGGGTAGGTGGATGGAGGGACAGCAAGAACACATTTTGACAGCTGACTCGAGAGAAAACAGACCTTTTTTTATCCATAAATGCTAGTTCGACCTCACCGCTTCCACCTGGAAGACGACCTCATCACATAACTGTGGGAGTGTGTGTTGAAAAGTCTGGTTTATTGTCAAGTTGGCAGAGAAGCAAGCAAAATGGCAGACAGAGCAGATGGTAAATGCTAGCATGGTAGCGCTCCCCTGAGTGTGTGTGCTGGTGGCTGACTTAACCTGTGGTGCACTGATTAAGCAATGCACCACAGGTGTGCAGCCCCACCCACCCCAGACTCTAACTGGGCCAGGTGAGGCCAATTAAGCCATCCACCAAACACACACACAATAACATACAGCAAAACTGATCCACACATAGTCATCGTCATGTCTCCCCCCCCGAAGCATCTCTCACCGGCGTCAGCATCTGCACGCTCTCTGTGAAGTTCCCGATGAATGCCATGATGGTCATCTTCTGCATGAGTCGCTCGATCTTGCTGAACTGCACCATGAAGCGGTCCTCGTCCGTCAGACTCTCCAGGGGCTTGCGTTCCTTCTCAAACTGCCGCATGAGCTTCACCTCGCCTTCGGTGGGCAGGAAGCGCATCAGACACTCCACGTAGTCCACGGGCAGCGCACGCAAGTCGAAGCTGCAGGCGGAGGGGGCGGGACGGGGGCAGAGACACCAAACACGTTAGGGATGTTTTTTACAGTTTTAATCCAATGTGACTTTTAAAGAGCAAATTCAGAATGAATATCAATAGAGAGCAGGTAATGTTTAGGACATCTTGCTCTAAAACATAAATTTTATCATAATAAAAATTCGAACTTAGAACCAAAGCTGCTATACACTATTTGTCGGGCACGGTGGCACAGTGCTTGCACTGCTGCCTCACAGCAAGAAGGTCCTGGGATCGATTCCCGCCTGGGGCGCTATTAACTGTGGGGTGCCCAGGTGGGTGATCTCCCGGCCTTTCTGTGTGGAGTTTGCATGTTCTCCCCGTGCTCCGAGGGGTCTCCTTACGGAGTAAAAAGAACCCCAAATAAAAACATGTGAAGATCGCCTCTCCTGTCCACATCCCTGACCAAGCTGTGGACGTACAACCTGGAGCTGCTGGTCCCCGGGCGCCGTTGAGTTGGCTGCCCACTGCTCCTGCTGGCCGCAGGATGGGTTAAATGCAGAGGACAATTTCCACGGGCCACCCTCCCTGCATGCGCGTGTGTGTGTTTGGCGGCCACCACTTCCCGCTGTGTGTTGTGTGACCAATACGTGTGGATCAATAAAGAGATCTTCTTCTTCTTCTTCTTCTATACTAATAATATTACTTAATAATATTTTAATAATTTTCAGTATATATCAATATAAAAACCAAACACTAGTTTTCATGATCGTCTGGCCATAACTGACAAAAATCCGAATTAAAGATAATTTTTTGAACAAAAATGTAACAGTGTGTAACATACACACACACACATAAATGTTATGTTACACAAATGTAACATAAAATATATACGTATACAGTAAATATTAAAAAACAAACCATGATCATGATCATAAAATCCCCAAATATCTGAAATAAAGATTGTTAAAAAGAACCGCATAGCATGGGCCATGAAGAAATAAAAAAAAACAGGGCTTTTATTTTGAAAGGGGCCTTACATCTGAATGGACTTGCAGATCTCCTCGGGCGCCTTGCCCACCTTCCTGAGCGTGATGGCCAGGTTCTTGGCCCGGTTGGAGTCCAGCAGGGACACCTTGCTGGGCCCCTTCTGGGAGACCTTCTGGCGGCTGGAGCTCACGTCCAGGGCCTGACCCTGAGCCTTCGTCTTGAACATCTCCTCAAAGTCGTCCACGTTCAGGTCCTGCGGGAGGATAATCGATAACCGTGGATAACCGCAAACGTCATACTAGTTACTAGTATGTTGAAAATGAGCCTTTAAATGTATACTCAATATGTTTGTCTGTTTTATATTACTAGCTATTAATCCTGTTACTGAATCCACAGTCAGGCCATCAGGCTGCTGAACAAGTTCGGCATCAATGTCTAAATGCTAGTGCTAAGTGTTACTGCTAGTGCTAGTCCTGGTGATAAGTTGTTACTGCTGGAGCTAGTGCTGGTAGCAATGCTAAGTGTTGGTGCTAGTGCTGGTGTTACTGCTAGTGCTGGTCCTGGTGCTAGTGTTACTGCTAGTGCTGGTGCTAGTACTGGTGTTAGTGCTAGTCCTGGTGCTAGTACTGGTGTTACTGCTAGTGCTGGTGCTAGTACTGGTGTTAGTGCTAGTCCTGGTGCCAACTGCTGGTGCTAGTGTTGTGTCGACTGTCTGAGAAAGTATTCTGTGACATTCTGTGAATGTCAGCATATAACAATGTATATTTTAGTACATTGATTTATATGTGTATTGCTCACCTGGATATTTTGTTGTATATTCCATTTCATTTTATATTTCATTTACTTATTTTACACAGAATTTCTATTCATAGTTCTATTTCTATTTTGTAGTTCTATTCTATTTTGTATTCTTTTATAATTACTGTCGGTTGTCGGGCGTTTTGCACAAAAGGTTTTTCACTCACTGCTTATACTCACGTGTAAATTGTGAAGTGACAATAAAATACTTGAAACTTGAAACTGTTCGTAAGGAAATGGATAGTCACTTTATAGATTATACATTGACATTGTACATTTACATCGTAATGCCAAATGCCCTAAATGTAAATGTAATGTGCATAGAGTTTGCATATATAATTCTGTCAAATTCTTCTCGTAAAAATGTGTGAGGAGCTACAAGTTCAGTGGGAGGAGCTACAAGGACCTCAGAAGGATCAGCACATGTATGAAGTGTGTTTCCTGCCGGGAGGTGAGAGGGGAAGTGGTACCTCCAGGATCCTCTCGTCGTCAATCTCGTTGAAGACGGTGCCGTTGATCTGGTTGGGCTTCAGCGCCACCCAGTTGAACACGGGCATCCGGAACTTGGTCTTGATCGGCTTCTTGATCTTCACGGCTGATCGGCGACACAACACAAAAGGGTTAGCATATAGCGCCCCCCTCAGGGTGGACGTGGAGACTTCAACTGCATGCAGACGCAGATGCACACGCATACGCACACACACACACACAGGCATGCGGAAGGGTTCTGGAGGAGGAGGTGGTGGAGGGAAGAGTGGAAGAGGAACTAAATGCATACGAAGCAATAAACCTTTCTGAGGTTTGAAATCGTTCCAAAATATTCCCCATTTTGCCTTGAATTTTAACTCAACCCTTGCCATGCTATTGTTTTTTGGAAGAAAAGCAAGAAATATTTCCTCTCTAGTGAAAAATGAAAATTTCGGCACCGTCATCGGACTCCACTGCCAAGACTAGCTTAGCCTGGTGAGACAGCCGAGACTAGCCTCACGTCTGCCTCTCCAGACAGCCCAGGACATTACCGGCTGGCATATGGCCAGGCCCTCCTGACTAACTGACTGGCAGGGCCTCCAGGAAGGGCTGTTTTATCAGAGGACTATGGCCGGCCGTGGTGGCTGCTGCCTGGGCTTCGGCCTGGAGGCTGAGACCAGAGGTGGAGGTGTCAGTCTGCCCCAACGGGGACACAGAGTCAGCAGGGGGCTGGAGATAAGGGGTGGGGAGTGGATGTAACATGGACATCAGGTTTATACACAAGACATGCACACGCACACTTTCGTATCTATCGGCATCATTGGCATGCTACAGCAAGTCACTGTGTCTCAGCTAACGTCTGTAGGCACTGCAAGGCGAGAAGTGTGTTCAGACAGACAGACAGACACACACACACACACACACACACACACACACACACACACACACACACACACGAGGAGGACTCATATCTACAAGGTGGACCTAAAGACCAAAAACATGCAGTTTGAAACATGGTATTTTTAGTTTGATTGTTTTTATTAAGGTTTTTATAAAAAACAAAGATTTGCTAAAAGAGTGTGCACATGATCCACCCACGTATATAGTATGTGGTATATTCAATGTGTCTGACACTTAAAATCTTTTTTTTTAAAGTTTGACAGAGAAAATTAAAAAAAATAATATTTTGTGTGAAATCGAAGCAAGCAATCGAGAAAGACTAGACTCCACACATGCTGCGCATCCCCCCTCCCCCCCGCCCACCCCGACTCAAACATGCCAGCACAGTCAGCACTTTTTGCGGAAAACTACTCGTTTCCCACGAGTCGTATTTTCCTTTGTATTTTTTCTGCGAAGGTGACACAGGTTTGGTTTCGCATTCTCGGTGTGAGAAGGTGTTCACGAGCAGAACAGGTTATGCTAGCAGCGCATTCCTGCGTTGAACGGTCTCTACTGCGGTGGTGGTGATAAAAAGGCTTCACGTACACATTAACAGTCAGGCTTTCGGGTTACGGCCCCAGGGCTCCTGTGTGTGTGTGTGTGTGTGCGCGCGCGCGCGCGTGCGTGCGTGAACGTGTGTGTGCGCGTGTGTCTGCACGCATGTGAGTGTGTGCACGTTTGTGTGTAGTGTGAGTGTGTACACGTCTGTGTGTGTGTGCGCACGACCGTGTGTGTGTGTGTGTGTGTGTGTGTATTGATTAATATCGTCAAAGCGGCGGCCCCAGGTGAGCTCACCTGCCAGACCGGAGTTCATGATGACCGTGAGCGTGCCGCTGCCTGGGAGCGGTGGGGGAGGGATGCCGCCCGACGAGGGGAGGGGGGGAGGAGGAGGAGGAGGAGGCGGGGGAGGAGGGGGGGGCGCGGGCACCGTGAGGGAGTCGACCGGCAAAATCCTGTTTGGCACTGGGAGAGAGAGAGGGGGAAAAGAAGATTGTTAGGGGAAAGAAGAACGTTTTTTAGGTCACGTTAAAAACGGAAAAGGGCAAATCAGATAAAATGGCTGACGGATTTCTTTTAAACCTTAACTCTTATTATCTCTACATTTAGGGTTGTTGTTTTTTTACACTCGGGGACGCTTCACAAAAGCTCTTTGACGTCCGTTTACAAGATGACATTGGAAGATACAAGTGCACTTTTCTGCCCTCTAGTGGCCACAGAGAAATTCGAGCCGTTTTACAATTACATTTAGGGCATTTGGCAGACGCTTCAATCCAAAGCGACTTACAAAGCGTATATTTGTAGAAAGAGAGACACCAATATATTGTTGTGGTACATAAAGATAAGACTATAACAGTTTTCAAGCATTCATAATTGCAAGGTTAATAGAACGAGTTTCATAATTGCTTTACAGTCAACATGAACCTACCCATGGTGTTCATCGGAGGAGGAAGAGGTGGTGGTGGTGGAGGAGGTGGAGGAGGAGGTGCCAGCAGGACCGCCTCGTGTCCTGTGTGTTGGGGGCCGCCCGCTGTGTAGTTCTGAACCCTGCTGCCGCTGCCGCCACCGTCGTCCGAGACCTCCATGCCAGGCGGCAGGGTGAGACCCCCGGTGCCGGTGCCAGGGAGTCCAGTGCCGGTGGCCAGGATGGAGATGTCCCTGTCGCTCTTCTTGTGGATCTTGATGGTGCCCTGCTTCTCCAGCTCCTGGATCTTCTTCTCCAGGTTGTGCTGCCGCTGCAGTACGGTGTCGCGGTCCTTCACCATCTGGCGCAGGGCGTGCACCTGGGAGCTGGCGTCCTTGTACACTTCCTATCGGGAAGAAGACCGGGAAGAACAAGATGGTGACGGTGAGGATAATAATGATGATGATGATGGAGGCAGTGAGGGTGGAAGTGTAAATAAAAAATGTAAATATAAGAAATAAAGTGGAACCAGGGTGGAGACAAGGTGCAGATGGGGGTGGAGGCTGGGTGGAGAGGGGGTGGAGACTAGATGGAGATGGGGTGGATACTGGGGGTGGAGATGGGGGTGGCGACTGGGGGTGGAGACTGACCCTGATGGAGTCCAGGTCCTTGTTGCGCTGCATCAGCTGCTTCTCCAGCTCCACGATCTTAGACATGGCCTCGTTCTCAGTGTCCTGCAGCTTCTCCGACAACTGTCACATAGCAACAACAACACATGTCAATCACAACGTCGGGTCGGCCAATCTGGAAGGAATGAAAGGAGAAAGGAGTGGACCAATGGCGTCCTGAGATACGAGGAGCCGACGCCCCCTTCATCTCAGGAGTCTGGAGGGAAACCATCTTCAAATTCAGGAAACTTTATTGATCCCGTGGGAAATTGTTACCATGCTAAGTTCTCTACCCCAAGATAGAAACATAATAGGAGAAATAGAGAATAGAAATAAAAGAAGCATACAAATACAAGCTAAAATATAGCAAGGTGATCAAATAAAAACGTATGAAACACACGGTCAGCAAAATCCAAAGTCCACCGCTGGTCTGGATTTTGTATGTATTTATTTACTTACTTTATTTGTCAGGGACAGTGCATGTTAATAGACAGTATTGTAAATATGCCAGAATTAGCCAGGAGGCTAGTTTTCATCTGCAGTCCCTGGCCAGGTGTAAAGTTGAAAATGAAAACAAATTTAAAACAATCGTCAAGTCATTATTGACAGTTAAAGTCATGCAAACAGAATGCAGGAAGTAACACGTCATATAATAATATAAACTACAGTATGCGGAAACGTGTGTTTGCAGAGAGTGACCAGCAGAGCGGCTGTACAGGTGGCTGGGTTCCCTCACGTGAGACATGTTCTCCTCCAGCTCCTCGACACGCTCCAGCGCTGCGTTCTTGGTCTCGGCGTCCTCCAGCAGCGCGCCCACGTCGAACACGTTGTCCAGGTACGCCTGGATCTGCACCTGCAGCTTGTCGCTCTCCGTGTGCTTCAGTTTCTGCAGGGGAGGGGAGAGAACGTGCAAGCACACACAGTGGCACACACACATGCACAGACACACACGCATGTAAGGACACACAAGCATGCAAGCACAAATGCACCCACACACGCATGCAAGCACAAGCACGCATGCATCCATGCAAGCACACGCACGCCTTTTTAGTTTCGTATTTTCCTCCAACATGTCTTTCTATTAGAAGTCGTGGGCCGCTGGACTGTATCCCCATGGCAACCCTTTAGGCCCAAGTCGATCTGCCGATGCCAACCTTCTCACCCCCATCACCAAGACCAAGTAAAATGGCGCCGTATGTGATGGCTGCCGTGTTGCGAGCTCTCGTACGCCGACGAGGTTTTTTGTTATTTATTCTTTTAATTGCGACCATCCTTGCACAGGAAGTTAGCAGTAAGTTCACTTACGACAGTTGTACACTTCTGGAGATTAGAACGACAGTCTCTCGCCGCCTACCGGAGTTTTTCAAGTCTTTCAACTCGGACGTCCCGCCCGGAGTCGTGGCTGGACTATCTCCGTCCATCTTAGGCGCGATCACACGCAGGCGTCGCCGACGGAGAGGGAAGCGAGCCGGCGTGCTGGTCAGGCTGAGACGTCGTGCCAATTGACCTCCACTACCCACCATTCTACTGGCTAATGTACAGTCTCTGGACAACAAGTTATGCGAGCTACAGGCTCGTATAAAATTCCACCGGGAAACAAAGGACAACAGCATCATCTGCCTTACGGAGACATGGATGTCGGAGGGGTTTGCCGACTCAGCCATCGAGCCGACAGGATTTTCCGTCCACCGACAGAACAAAGACTCTCTCCGGTAAAGATCGCGGAGGGGGGGGGGTATGTCTCATGATAAACAGATCTTGGTGCAACCAGAGTCATGTGCAGACCCTTTCTGTTCCCCGGACCTGGAGTACCTGATGCTTATGTGCCGACCATTCTGGCTGCCGCGGGAGTTTACAGCAGTAACCGTGACTGCTGTGTACATTCCCCCTCAAGCCAACACGGACATAGCGCTGAAGGAACTTTATGGGGCTATCAGCGAACAGGAGTCGGCTAACCTTGAGGCTGCTTTCATTGTGGCGGGGGACTTCAATAAGGCGAACCTGAAGAAAGTTCTCCCGAAGTTCTACCAACACATCACAAGCAACACCACGGGCGAGCGGCATCTCGACCACTGCTTACCACCCCCTTCCAGGGACGGCTACAAGTCCCTCCTCCGCCCACCGTTCGGTAAATCGGATCACCGCTCGATCCAAACTACTCCCCAGCCTACAGGCAGAGGACTGGAAGCAGCAACCAATCGCTGTGAAGGAGGTCCAATGCTGGTCGGACCAATCGGAGTCTATGCTGCAGGATTGTTTTGATGATGCGGATTGGAACATGTTCCGTGTCGCGTCGGACAATAACATCAGCGAGTACGCTTCTTCAGTCACCGGGTTCATCAAGAAATGCATAGATGACGTTGTTCCTACTAAATCGGCTCGGATTTATCCCAACCAGAAACCGTGGATTAATGGCGATGTTCGCGCCGCACTCCGCTACGTGTAACGCCGCCCTTTGACTCCGGGAATATGGTGGAATATACGAGAGCCCGCTACGACCTCCGCAAGACCATCGGCTCTGCCAAGCGGGAGTATAAGAACAGGGTGGAGGACAAATTCAAGAGCCACGACGTGAGGGGTGTGTGGAAGGGGCCTGCAGACAATCACGGACTTCAGAGGGAGAACCAGCGGTGTAGAAACTCCTCTACTCCCTCCCAGGCGAGCTAAACACATTCTTGCTCGGTTTCGACGTGAACGGCAGCCCGCCGAAGTCCAGCGCTGCCTGAGGAGTCCAGCCTGCTGAACATCTCAGAGGCTTGACGTGCGCAGAGCCTTCAAGCGGGTGGACATCCGGAAGGCGGCGGGCCCAGAACCACATCCGGGGCGCGTCCTCAGAGCATGCGCAGACCAGTTTGGCAGGAGTCTTCGCAGACATCTTCAACCTGTCCCTGTCCAGGCTGTTGTTCCAGAGGTCTTCAAGATGTCCATCATCGTGCCTGTCCCCTGAACACCCAAGGTAACCTGCCCGAATGACTGGAGACCTGTAGCCCTCACCTCGATTGCCAGTAAATGCTTCGAGAGGCTGGTCAAGGACTTCATTTGTTCCATGTTGCCTGCCACGCTGGACCCATGGCAATTTGCGTACCGTCAAAACAGATCCACCGACGACGCAATTGCCATGGCACTTCACACCGCCCTCTCTCACCTGGAGGGGAAGAACTGTTGTGTGCGAATGCTGTTTGTGGACTTCAGCTCAGCGTTCAACACGATAGTTCCTACCAAGCTCGACACCAAGCTCAGGAGTCTAGGCCTGCACCCGACCATGTGCAGCTGGATACTGGACTTCCTGTCGGAGGATGGGCAGCACCACCTCAGAGCCACTGACCCTCAACACTGGAGCCCCTCAGGGATGCGTGTTGAGCCCTCTCCTCTACTCCCTGTACACCCACGACTGCATGGCTATGCACAGCTCCAACGTCTTCATCAAGTTTGCTGACGACACGACAGTGTTGGGTCTGATCGCCAACGACGACGAGACAGCCTACAGGG